>CM031379.1:32949662-32966980 GCA_018290095.1 Polypedilum vanderplanki
GGTATGTAAGAATTAAAATTTTCTTACTTTGTGATCGGACGTAAAGTGGCGGTCTCGAATGAACGAGCGTTTTCCCAGGAAGATCCGGGGGGGGGGGGGGGGGGGGGTGTGCCTGGTAATTACAGATGTTTGAGAAGAATTGCTGTGGAAGTTTTGTTTCTTTAGAAAAATTCTGTCAGCATTTGAATGGGGTGTACAAAAGTAAAAAAATATTTCAGCGCGTGAGAGGTTGAAAAAGAAAGGCTCGGGATCGATTTTTAGAGATGTAAGGCGTGTTTGTGAGTAACAGTCGCCATATAAAGAAATACAGGGCAGAAGCAATGTGTGTTAAATGCGAGGTAAGAGACTCGAGGCAGGTGTTAAGTTGGTTTTGTGCAGAAATAAATCGTGGCGTGTGAAGTTAGAGTCAACTTTGTTCAGCCGAGGGGATTCCGACAACATCGCATTAGCGAAATTGTTGTTTAGCTGAGACGTTCGCCAGAGGAATCCAAGTCGAAGATAATCTCTAGAAACTATGTGTGAGAGAAAGAGAAAAGGGATTTTGGAATAGGTTCTAGGCTTTTTCTGGGTACTTGCGTGTTGCGCAAAAAGAAGCTTGTGATGTTAAAGTTTTACTAAAAGATTCACCTTGAGAAGCTTTGTTGCGAGGAAGTGAGAGGCTGGGGTGAAGATTGCATCGAGCGATTATTAAGAAAGTGGTTTTTTGAATTTTAACGTGGGTCCATCATGAAAAGATGAATTTTGATGTATCGAAGAATTTGGTGAGAATTCGGTCTGGTTATCCATTTTGTATGGTAACTTTAAAAGTGTATTTATTAACTTTGAGGAAAATGCTTGATTTTTTTAAAAAAAGAAATGAGCGTGTGTGTATATGTGAAAATAGAAAGAAATGAGCTTTATTATAAGAGATAGAATATTTATATGAGGTGTGTGTAGAATATTTTAAATTAATAAATGGTGTTAACGAAGTGATTGTAATAAAGTAAGAAGCGAGAAGAGATTTCATCGAAGTATTTTAAATAAAAATATGGTTGACTGTTGAATACATTAGTTGTAAAACAATAAGTGTTGTGGTGTGGTACGTGTCTTGGTAAGTGTTAATGAGAGTAATGATAAAATGTCATTGTTCCTTGTTTTCTCTGTTAGGAGAAAATAAAGTTTCGTGTCAACTTTTGCGGTGTCGGAGTCGAGTGCAGTTTCTATTGGTTCTACATCACTACTTGGTGATTGGGGTGGGTGATTGTGCGAAGAACATGAAAGAGACGTAGAAAGAGCACGAAAAGAAGCGAGAGGGAGATTGGCTTCTATTTCGAATAGTCAGTTTCTGAATGTAGTGTGTATCAGTTGACAATTAGTTGGAGAATTTGTGCTATCGAGTTTTTTTGCAACTATGTGGTGCGTAGCAAATATTTTAGCATTTTTGAGGTTTCAGATGGATCAAACGAGAGCGCGAGTAAGAAAGTTGCTAGAATTGGGGTGATAATCGTTGAATTGTGGTAGGAGTGTGGTAGCATGCAGTATAAGAGGAAGGTTCAAAGCAGAACATTGTCAAAAGTAGAGAATAATCAGTAGAAATTGTGGTATAAACGGATGCCTTATTGGAGAAACGAGTGAGTTTGATGAAGCCTTGGGGGCATATAATCTGATCAAGGTGTTGCGTGAAGAAGAGAAAAGAATTAAGCACGTAAGATATTGGGTATACAGAAAAAGAGCAATTAGTCGAGTGGGATCTCAAACATATGTAAAGTGATTGTAATTATAAGAAAAGTGTTAATGTATAATTTATGCAGATTACAGAGTGTTTCTGTCTTATTCCGATGTTAAATCATCGTGTTTTGTATTAAATAGAGTTCGTATGGGGGGGGGTGTTCGAAGAATTTGGGTTGTTCAGGTAAGTAATGAATTGTTGGATTAAATTTTTTGTTGGGGGGAGATAACAGTAAAGAGGAATTGGTAAGAAATGCCAAAAATGGAAATTGGGGGTTTGTTTAGTGTCTTCTTTCGAGACTCAAGATTAGTAGTAATTGGGGATTCGCAGAAGAGAGAGAGAGATTCTACAAAACAGTGGTCATAGTAAAATTTTTTAAAAAGATGTGGTGTGTTAGAAAGAGGAAGAATAAAGAGGATTGTGTGAAAATGAAGTTAATTTAATTATTTGAAAAGCGATGGGTACAAAAGTTGTAACTTTGATTAGACGAGCTAAGAAAAGGAGTGTTTTAAGAAAAGTGTTGTAGAGGCTTGAATGCAGGTCCATTTGAGTGTTATGTTTTTTTTTGGAGGTGTGTATCAAGAAGTTTAAAAATAGTGTGGTAGTAATGCTTTAAAAAGAGTAGGTGTTGAAAGTGTGTGCGTATAGACAAATTTAGGGTGGGATTCCTAGAAAGATCAACGTTAGGTTTTATATTTAGAGAGAGGTACGTGTTGATGAACAAAGAAAATGCGGCTAGAAAGAGTGTGTTGAATTGTAAAAGAAAGATTGGTCTTATTAAAGGGAGGAGTGAAGTGTGTTGTATTTTGCTTTGACCGGCGGGTCGGAAGGGAGCAGACAACGTCGGCAGGGGAGACGAAATAAGTGGGTATTAGTACTCTTCGCATCTTCAAGCGAGGAGTTTACCTGCCTGGAGCTACCGACGCGGGATCGCCACAGCTCCATTAACTTTACCAACACGCGGGGGGGGGGGGTGATGGGATCCAGTTTCAAGATGAAGAAGCCAAGGATTTGTTGATTACTTTTCACGATTTCGAAGAGAAGACGTCACTAAACGGGAGAATTGACGGGGCTGTTCTTTACAAGTGAGTGTTCTGGGTTTACAGAGTGGTATATTGAAATGTTATTTTAGAGAAAGTGAGAGGGGGGATTGAATAAAGAATTGTCCTGAAGTTTGCCGCCATTCAGAGAGTTTGGGTGGGTGTATAGACGTCAGGTGGTCATGTGTCCCTAGATTTCGTTAGAGATAAAAGATAGAAATGCGCTTTAGAGTGAAAGTTTAGTGAAGTTTTGAGCACGAAAGAATTGAATTTAGTTGACTTGTATAAGGGGAAGTATCAGATTTAAGATGCCAGACAAGGAGAGGATTGAAGGAAAGAGCATCCAGAAGTTTCTAAACTTCTGTTCAGGTGTCCGTGCATGGTGGTGAATTCAGAGTCGTTTGTTGAGAGGATTCTTGATGGTAGAAGTTTGAAGACTGGCTATTGCAGTTGAAGAAGTAGGAAGAGCATAAAGTTGTTAATCCTTAATATTTAAATCTAGTTAAGATAAAAGTGTAGGAGATGTTCAACCAAGGAGTATCCAAGAGATTTTCTTATTGCGTTTTTTAAAGTGAGAAATAAAAGCGCGGGGGGGGATCTCTTGGTAGTTTGAAGTGAAGGTAATTGTAAAGTTGTTGTGACAATTTCTTGTTGGGGATGACAAAAAGGAATGGTAGAAATGACGCAAGATTAACTGTTGTTGTTTTGATTTGTCAGTCAGTTCGGGATCAGTCGACGAGAAGTCAAGGATTGAGCTCGGAAGCTTGGAGTCACTCTGTGAAATGTTCGGCAGTTCAAGTGGATTATGGAAGGACAGTTACTTTGTAATGAATAGCTGGCAAGGCGTTGAGTATTTATGTGTCTGCTTGGTGGGGGGACCAACATAATAGTTTATGTGTCCTGCTGGTGCTTCTAAAAAGATTACTCTTCCAGCTGCCGGCGGGGACCACCAGTTGTCAGCTTTTGTGAGCGCGCGATGAGACACCAGCTGTGAAAATTAGAATTAAAGTGTAAACAAGTTTTATAGAGTATTTTTAAAGAAGTTCGTTACGCAGAGTTGCTCCAGCACGGATCCCTGTTTGAGAAATGATTAGAGATTATGAACTGCAATTTGTTGCGAGTTTCGCGATCTTGTCTGGTATTGTACAGCAATTTGCTTGGTTCAATGATTGTTATTGGAATTTGCCTTGCATGTTCTGGGGGGTTGTGAGCAGTGTATTTGTTCGCGATTAATTCTTCAGTGTGGCAGTGTCTGTTATTGTAAGGCAGGTTGGATTCGTGTGTGTGACAATGGATGCCAGCTAACGTTTCGTGCGAGTTTTGCAACAGCAAGGTGTCCTGTGGTGTAGGGTTGGGGTAGGGCAACGTGGCTTGGGGGTGTATCAATTTTGGGCTGGTTGAGCTATGGTGAATAGTGTGCATCTGTTGGGCTGCTCTGAGGGCTACCTTGAGCTGGCAGAACTCGGTGGTGTAGCTGCTTGTTTGACTTCGACCTGAGAACTTGTATTCTTGATGGGCGAACTTCAACTTGTGCGGTGTGAGAAAGTCCACCAGACTGTTCCGAGACAACGTAGAAAGAATAATTAGTTTTACGTAGTGGCAAAGATTAAGGAAAAGGAGACAGAAAAGTTTGTTGCTTTACCGGAGCGAGCCAGGATACCACTGGATTTTTATAATAGATGTTGAAGTGAACTTGTGTGTCTCCGTTCGGGTATAGTTTAGCTCGGCTTGCGCAAGATAGCGAGCCAGCTTACTGCGACCGAGCACTTAGCGCAGGCGTGGAAACTCGGATGTCGCGAATTCTAGGCAATTTCACTGTGCTGCGGCGTGTTTGCTAATGCGTTGCCACGCGAGCACCTTAATGGACCTTGATTCCACCATGTTGCAGCTCAAAGCAATGTTTCTTGATAGTTTCAGCTTGCTGTGCGATCTTCACCAGTATTGGTTGTGTTGAAGTTGTGATAGAAATCGAATGAGAGACCGTGGCCCGACGATTGAGGGCGCACAGCAGGATGATTGCGAAAGAGGTCCTCCTGTTGGCTACTGTGTAGACCAGATTCCAGGGCTTGAAAGAAATTTATAGAATGGGTAGTTTAAACGATTGTGTGTTGAAGAAAGTGTTGTGCGAATTTGACTTTGCACTAGCAGCGAGAGTCCGGAGTACCAAACTGAGTGCAGGTAGAGAGTTGAAAAGTTGGGGATTCACGAGGCTGTCGACGTGTGTTGAGCATTGGGTGCGGAGTGGTGCATGTTGAGGATTTTCTATGCGTTGTGTGCGCAACGACAGGTGTGATGTCGTTTGTTCGATAGCGTGTGTCCTTCACGATTGCGTTGATTTTAGACACGCGCTGAACATTTCAGTTGTTGGTGCTGCAGAGTTGTTGATTTGTGTTTAGTGGTTGTTGATTTTCGGTGTGTGTAGGCGCAAAGGTGCGTTCTCGGCGATCGAAAGACGTTTGTGAATGTTTTTGAAGGAGACCGGGATCGGGAATGGAGGGAGGAATGAGAGAAAGAGGAGGTTTTTGTTGATGTGCTGATGAATGCAGGGAGGGGAATACCGAGAGGTAATTAAAAGAAATTAGTGTTTTTTAACTGGTGGAATTTTAAGATGTTTTAAGAAAAAACGATTTTTTTGAAGTTTTGTTTGCGTTTGAGTTGAAATTTCTGGTATGTCTTTCCCTTTTAATGAGAGAGAAAAGTTTTAGAGGATGACTGCACTGTTTTTTGATATTTTTATCAGAATTTGTAGTAGAAGTGGTATGTTAGAAAGAATTCTTTTTATTGGGGTGTTGTATGGGTTAAATTTTATTTTTTTATCACTTCGAAAGTTGTATTAAAAAGAAGAAGGAGTTTGAAGTTAAAGAGATGTTATGAAGATGTTGTATGGGCTAGGCTCAAGCGAAGGACGAGGGAAGTTAAGAGTGGCAGGCAGAGAATGCTAGCTGTGAAACGAAAAAAGTGGGTTAGAAGTAAGATGAGAAACACAACTGTTGGTCGTTTTTTGGGCGGAGTCGAAAACATGCGCCGGGGGGGGAGTCCCAAGAGTGTTTCGATGTGTTCAAGTTCAGAGTTGTTGGAGAGTCTAAATGTGAAACTGAGCGCTGGGGCGCGAAGTGTGGTTGAGTGAGTGACAAAATGTTTTGGCAGGGTTTGTGTGTGTGTTTGTGGGTCGTATTTGAAAATTTTTTGAAGTGCAAGATGGTTTGTAATTTTGGTTTGGTTTGTCAGGTAGAGTTTTTTGAGGGATGGAGAATTGAAAAATGGTTGGAGAAGAGTTGCGTAATTAAGGTAGTGTCGCTGTGGGTTTGAGTGTGTTTGTGTTTTCTGATGTTCCGCTTTGGGCGTGTGCGGACCAAAGAGGTGGTGTATTAGAGGAGAAGAGAAAGTGTTGTGTAGAAAAAAATGAAAAAGGTTTTGTATTTTGTAAAAAGAATTCGTTGTAGAAGAGTTCATCAAATTTGAAATAAAATTTGCGCGTTGTGTTAGTTGAAAAGAAAGAGTTTTCAAATTGTTTGCCGACAGAGTAGTTACAAAATAAGTAAAGGGGGAGGCCGCCCGGCAGAGAGAGGGGATCTGTATCACAGTTTGTGAGTTGAGCAGAATGAATTGAGAAATGAAAGTAAAAAATGATAGAGAGGTAGGCTTTTAGTCGACCACGTTGAACGAGAGATGATAGAAATGTGCAGTTGCTGTCCGCTTTTAAGTTGGGTGAGTGTGCCGCATTGAGAATTTGTCAAGGAAGATGGCGCTGACGTCGGAGACAATTTGCACGTGTGCGTGAGCCAAGTATTTGGGAGGCCAATTGTTAAATGGATTTAGTGAAAGAGATGGCCCCAAAAGGAGGGAAGGAATCAGCAAGAGAAGGTTCAAGGTGAAGTGTGTGTTGGCTTTTCAGTGTTGCATATTAGTTTGAATGGCGGCTGATTGTCTTTTGAATTTCGTCATGGTGGTATCCTTCGATGCGGATTTACGCTTTTCAGAGTGATTGTGCTTGTCATTTTGCGTGTCTTTTGTTTAATTTTTCAAGTGCGAAGTTTTTTCAGAATTCGGTTGAATATTTCTGGTGCAGCGATTTGAGAACGTTTGAGTTGGGGCATATATTGATTTTATTTCTTCATCAAGTTATGTCTGATGTCGTTCGGATGAATTGAACAATGTTTTCGAAAAAGTTTGTTGATTTCGGATCAATTGTGTGCTGTCATAATTTCGAGGGATGATTGAGATGAGTGGTGTTGGAGGGTCGTGTGTTATGCTTGATGACGATTTTAGTTTTTGTTTTTTGTTGCTAGTCAATTTAGTTGATTGGCGAGTTTTATTGATGTAAAATATTTTTGAAGTGTGAAATTTAGAATGTATCAAAATGATTAGAATTAAATTCTTTAGGTAATAGAAATTTCCTTTAAGAACGAGGAGACCTTTTTTGAGGATGACCGCAGTTACACGGTAATACTGAGGAAGAAGAGTCAATAGTCATTGGAGTACTAAATAAAATTTTTTTCTCTGGTGCAGGTGACAAACTGGGTCGAATAAATTTTTATAAGAGACGAATAATGGTTTGTGGAATTGTACAGAATTTTTGCCGAAGGGAGAAAGTAGGTAGAGATGTACAAATGGGGGGTATACATAGGAGAAAGCTGTTGTTATTGTATATGACAAGAGGAGGATTTTTTAGAAAAATGTTGTTTTTAGTAAAGGATTAAGAGAAGAACAGATAGAATGTTTATTGCAAGGTTGGAATATTTCTGAGAATCTGTGTTTAAAGAAAAATAGAAATATGTTTTTCGGTGTGGGAATTTCTGTCGTTAGTTTTTTGAATTTGACTTAACCGTGTATTTAAAGGATGCAAGCTATATTTACAAAGAAATTTAAAAAGAGTAAGACCGTTTAAAAAATCACTCGTAAGTATCGTTACGAATTGTTAGATTTGATTGAGCAGAGGAGATTCAAATAGTAGAATTGGAGTCGCATGAAGAGAGTGAGCCTTTCGTTGGGATTTGCCAGATCAGAAGCTCAGCGAGAATAAGTTGTTCACAAGTCGGACAATCAATAGGTTTGCGGGGGACTACTTTTAAAGGAAATTTCAGGCAGTAGTGAATGTTTATTGTGTTTTTAAGTTTCTCTCGTTGCTTGTCATGTAAATGCGTGCCTGTGCGTGTCGTCTCTCAGATGATAGAAGTAAATAATCTCAGTATTATGCCAAGTTTTTATCAAATAAAAGAATTTTATTCTCATCTCAGGGGTGTCGATTCTGAATGTCGATGCAGAGAAGTGCCAGTGCATGAAGATTTTGGGTCGAGTGAAAAGTTGTTTTGAGGACAATGTTGCGAGGTGTTTATCATTAGAATTTTGTGTGGGGGGGGTGTCGACAGCAAGCAAGTCTGTGCAGATTAAAGATTGAAAGGTTGGCGAGAATAGACAAAGATCGAAGCGTGACGAGCTGAAGGAATTTGGTTCTACTTATGGGGGGGGGGGTGTGACTTTGCAATGTCCGTGGATGATGTCAAACCAGAAGAACTTGATCAATACCAGCAATAAGTCGTTGACATGGGCAACATTGAGAGGACATCAAGACAAACTCGAGTAAAGTCAGAAGTGTGAGGAACAGACAGCAAAGATTAGTCCTTGGCAGCGGAGATTGGACCGAAAACGTGCGGATTCTTGGAACTCATCGTTTATGCACAAACAAAGAAGTTTGGTACTATCAAAGAGGGTGCGGGGGGGGGGGAACCAGCTGTGAGGAGGAAGTCGGCTGTGGGGATTTGCCGGTGATTTTGGTTCAGGGTCGAGGATTGACACTGCATTGACCTGGTGCACGATGATCAAATCAGGAAATTCCTCAGGTGAACACCTTCATGACCTCATAGTTCTCAGTGATTTGTCCAAGTGGAAGCACAATCACGTGAAAACTCGAGCGGGACCGAGCATTAGAGGCAGCGAGCGCGACAATTGACGAGCGTTAATCATACGAAATAATCAAATTAATCGTGCAATCCTGGCTACTTTAAAATGGCACGCAATTTAGGTGCTTTATGGTGAACACAATCAGTTAACAGAAACTTTGTGTACCTTTTTGAAAAGAACTCGCAGGTATTTGGGAAGATTATTTCACTCAAACAGAGATCGGGAGATTAGCGAAAAGTTGGATGTTGAATTTTCGTGAATTTAAAAATTGGGAGTTTAGTTGATTTGAGCGGAGAGAATGCTGGAGTGGATGTGGGATTTTAGTGTATGTCGAATAGGATCATCGCTTATGGAGCGTAAGAGGGGTTACGAGTGTGGAAAGGAGTGGGCAGATTGGAAAAGATTGGAAAAAGATGTTGACATTTCAAAGAGAATGGTTGGAAGAGAAATGTGCGGAAGGCCGTGGAATAAGAATTGAAAATAGAAAATAGTTTTGAGGGAAGAGAAGATTGTGTTAAATTGTGTTTAGTGGGCGATGTTGGGTATTATTCAAGTGAATGGAGAGTGGAGATTAAGAAGAATGTAGTAAGACAAGTGTGTGACTAAATGTGCAGAGAAGAGACAAATTCTTAATAGTTCTACGGAGTATTTTCTTGATCGGATGTGAGATTTATTTTGACAAGCTGAAAAAATGAGAGAGTGGGATAATTATCATACAGTTAGGAATTCTTCAAGTGCTGTGTACTTTTTGCTCTTTTGCCTCCTGCGATCAGCAAGTTGAGTAAGAAGAGACGAGATTGGGCGACGCGCTCTGCGTTTATAGTAAGATTTGGGGTTGCTCGGAGTTAGGGAGCGCAAACCAGTAAGGGCAGCTACATGTAAATTTAAGACTTGTAATATGGCAGAGTTACTGTGCGGATAGAGCATTGCTTGCCCGGGCGGAGAAATGATGGTATCCTGGGGAGTCCCAATCATTTCCAGAAGAGGTAGTCCTCATTACTTCTGTCCTCAGTCGTGCGCTGCTTCACCCAGTTGATGTGTGAACGTGAATTATCGTCGTTTCGCAGAGTCGGCTGGGGATCTCTGCGTCGAAATCAGGAATCGTGGGGTAGAGATGGGGGTGCTACCGATAAAATTTTGCTTTTCGCAGCGTTGGATAGCAGAAGAGGACTTGCTTCAGGACTGGTGGTCTAGCTGTTTGCGTCTTTTCATCGCTCGCGCTTTGGCTTTCAGATGTCGCATGGAGTCGAGGAACAGAATTCACGGATTGATGGGTTTCTAAAGCAGTTGTTTCATCGAGGGGGATGGGAGGCCATCGGCGACAGGAAGATGAGTTTGAGCGTCGAGATCGTGTTCATTCCGACGTTGTCGCGTGGGTTTTGAAGAAAATGCAAGTCGTGCTGACCATGAAGAGTTGGAGAGAGCCTGGATGCATAATTCACATTGAGTAGGATTGTCATTAAAACGAATTTTCACTGATCAAAATCTGTCCAATTGCTTGGCGGAAGAAAAGGTGGATGAAGAAATATGACAAGAGTGTCTCTTGCTTTTCACATCATAATCATTTTGAGCCTGTATTGGTGCAGACTTTTCAAATACATCAGTAGGTGTGCACGAGGAGAATAGTATATGTCGGTTCAAATTTTCGTATCTTAATCCATAAAACATGTAAGCTCATTGGAGCACCACGCGGTGGAAGACCGATAAACCATTTGGGAAGCACGCAAAAGGATGGAAGTATGGGACTAACTATGGAGCACTTTCAATGCGGACTGTTTTATGCACTAATGACAAGTGCATAAGCGGTACGAGTCAATCGAATGAATTCCTGTGTCGAGCGTGACCAAGATTGAACATAAGAACTGTATCTTTCAACAAGAATCGGTCTAATCCGCTTTTCTAAAGTGTGCGAACAATTAGACAACGATAGCTGCTGAGGTCCAAGGCGGATTCATGAAAGAGGCATCGAAATATCAACTCCCGTGCAAGAACCTCATAGGTCCGAATTTTGATCGAAGTCCAGTTTTGTGTTGTTGGTTTTTGTTGCATATTGCTACTAGAGAATATAATGAATTGATTAAATTAGGAAAATTTGTATAGCTGTAGAGCTGCGTGGGTTTTTGTGTGTTCGTTTAATCAGAAAAGTGTGTAGAAAGGGCGGCGCAGAGGATGTGAGGGGTGAGGGGGATAAAGAGTCGAGGAGTCATGCTGAATTTAATTGAATGAGTTAGACTAATCAGCCATTTGAGTGGAAGATAATTCCCGCTTTTTGATGTCAAGTTTTGCAGCTCGCTGAGCAGAATATCTATAAAATATAGTTTTATCTGGTAGCTGGACATCAACAACTCTAACTCGTCCGTCTCTTCCTGGATGAACGTTTATGACTTTCGCTCGTTGCCATTTGAAACGAGTCTTATTTGGATCTACAAGTAGAACCAAATCACCTACTTTACAATCCTCAACATCCTTAAACCACTTTCCTTGTCGAGTGATGATAGGAAGCCTTTCTTTGATGAAGCGGTTCAGAATTTCGTCCGCTATCGCTCTACCTCTATGATAAATGAGGCGGTCATTTACATCACTTTGATCATATTCATATTTTGCCTTTGACGGAAGAAGTGGCCAACCTTCTCTATTTTTTGCCAATAAATGCGGCGTTAACACCGGTTGATCTTCAGCTTCGAGTGGAGTATCCGTGTCAGAGGTCTATTATTTATGCGATGAGCTGCATCATGATGGCTATATACCATTTCAGTTCGAGATATTTTTCTTTTTTCGCACAGTGACCTCGATGGCTCTCTTGATTTCCTTAATGAGCCTCTCATAAAACCCACCAAACCATGGGCTATAAGGGGGAATGATTCCCATTTTAACTCAAATTTTTCAGCTAGAGTCTGTTTAATATTCCGTTTTTCCATTAGTTTATCCACGATTTCTTGTTTCTCTTGATCTCTTTTTATTCTATTTGAGGCTCCGACAAAATTGGTGCCATTATCAGACACAAAACGAGAAACCGGTCCATGAGCGGCCCAGAATATAGTGATTGCTTCAAGTATTGAGAGTGCGTCCATTTTATCAAGCAAATGTACATGAATAAAACGTGTGAGGGTACATGTAAACAACAGAATATATGCTTGATATGGTTTAAAATGTTTGTACACGGTTACTTCACCAGTACAATCTAAACCTACAACTTCAAATGGCTTTTGATGAGGATCAACACGATAATTTGGCAAGGGGGCCATCGGTGGAGTTACCGGCGAAGCTCGCATATAGCCGCAATAATTGCAGATCTTTTTTATCTGCGAAACTGCACGACGCAGTTGAGGAATCCAGAAACGAGACCTTATTTCAGCTACTTGCGTATCAGTGCAAACATGATTGTACTTTTGATGGATATGAAACAACAGTACTTCCGTCAAGAAGTGCTTTCTGGGAAGCAACGGCAAAAATCTTTGAGGGTATATATCGGATTTAAAAGCTACGCGTGAATTTATTCTTAACACACCTTTGGAGTCCATAAAGACTCGTAGAGAGAAGAAAATCTCTATTAGAGACGAGATGTCCACTATTTAGTGCTTTATATTCTTTAGGATACGCTTCTTGTTGCATATACACGAGCGATAAACAATTCAGCTCGCTCATAATCCAATGGTTCTAAATTGAATAAATCATCCTCTTTACTTTTTGCAATCTCTTAAATGAATAGGAACAGGGTTTCTAACCAAATCCATAAGTTTTAAAGCACCGAGCCACTGCACGCACTAACTTGGTCCAATTGCCCTTTATATTATTAGAAAAGCGATTAATCAAGTCGCACGAAAATTCACAATTTATTGCAGGCAGCCAAACTTCTTTAACACGGATTTTTCTGTTTGATGACTCTTTTTGCAAAGTAACTGCTGCTAAATCTGGCGTTAATTCATTTTTTGGCCTGGCCACATGTTGGTAGATTGAATAAGAAAAGGTGGGCCTTTGAACCAAAGAGAGTTGGCATCAACCAAAATTGAATTTCTGAAATTTTGTGGCTATGTCTGCAGGATTTAAATTTGAAGGCACATGACGCCAGTCCGATCTTTCAGTATTGTCTAATATTTCATCAATTATGCCTATAGCAAATTTTTCTCATTTACAATTTGGATTTTTAATCCATGATAAGGCGATAGTGCTGTCGGTCCACAAGAAACGATGGATCACAAGATGTGGATGAAAATCTAAGATAGTTTTAGCCATTCGAGCTGCTATTAAGCACGATGTGACCTCAAGACGAGGCATTTGACTTATTTCTGATTTAGTCTTCTTTTTCAGTGGAGTAACTTTTGCCTTAGCCATAACCAGAGCAGATTCTCTGAAACCATGATATTCAATGGACAAAAAATGCAGTCGCGGCAAAAGCTTCTTTACCTGCATCGGCAAAGAAACATGAAGTTCAATTCGATCAGCTTGGTGACAAACTATTAATTAGCGTCGAAAACGTCTTGGGATTTTCAAAGTAGAAAGTGCTATATATATCTTGCAGCCAAATTACCCAAAGATCGAAATCTTCTGCAGAAAGGGTCATCCCCAATCAAGTCCCTTTCTCCAACTACGTTGTAGCAAAATGCGCCCTCGAAAATATAATGGGCAACATCCCCACGAACATCAAACATTCTCGCTATCGTGCTTGCTTGATCGCGTTTGGTCGGTATGTGGCCGTTTGCCAGTGATGCTTTTACAAAATCATTGTCGTAATGAAAACTAAACAATCATTTTGAGGATCCCAGACTGATCCAAGCACTTTAGTTGTATATGTTTGAGAGTCATATACACTCGACATGATGGGCTTGAAGTTCTTTTTAAATATGAGTCTCAGGCAAAGCTTTAAGCAAATCTTTGCTGTTACTCTGAAAACCAATTAAGATCCAATTAATTGACTTTAAAATTTCAATACAGCCAAATGCAATATCTTTTGCTTTAACGAGCGAATCGGTAGACATCAACGCATCGTCCATATACATAAAATTTATGATGGTATCAGCAGCTTCGGGATACTTATCCATCCATTCTTTGGCTACTTTATTTTAACCAACTGCGAAGTGAAGCGGGGAACTACTTGGTCCAAATAACATCACTTGAATTATGTAAGTTTTCAGAGTTGATTGACAGATTCTCTGAAACAATACTCGTTGCACTTGTTGATCACGTTCATTTATGAAGACACGATGATACATAGATTTCACATCGCTTGTGAATGCAAATTTGCCCTCTCGAAATTTGAAAATGGGCTTGAGAATATCAACAATGAGTTTAGGTCCTTTATATAGAAAGCTATTCAACGATACATTGTTGTATTTAGCGCTAGCGTCATAAACATTCCTATACTTGACTGGAATTTTGCGCTCATTTATAACCAAACTCATTGGCAAGTACCATATATTTGGCCAATTGCCTTGAAGATCAGCGACCGTAGCCTCGCGAGCATATCCCTCTTTGAGTAAGTCTTGAAAATTAGAGATGAAGGCAGCATGAAGAGCAGGTTGCTTAATTAATTTTTGTTCGTGTGCAAGTTGTCTCTTATAAACCATAGCATAATTATTTGGTAATTTTGGAAGCTGTCCATCGATAAGTTTCCAAGCTAAAGGTACTTCTATAGAACCGCTGGGCAAGACTTTCCACTCTTTTTCGATTGATTCAATTGCTAAGGATTCATCTTGAGTCATATAACTTGACTTTTGTGCTATACCCAAACTTTCAATAGAACAAAAATGTTCAAAAATTTTATCTAAGTGATGCTTTTCATCAGATAACTCATTTAATTCAACTTCATTTGATGTTGTTGTTGTAGTTACGTCAACAGATAGTGGCTCTTCAGTATAGAGCTCTGGCGCTCCTCCATAAATGCTCCAACCCAATTTTGTTTTGATACCAATCGGGTTTCCTTCGCCTCCTTCTAAAATAGGGGCGATAGCTTCGCAACATGAGGCATGAGGGCTGCCAATTAGTAAAGACGGCTTGGCATTATAATAACTTTCGAAGTCAGCATCTTTCAAAAAAGGAAATTTTTCCTTGAGTTGTTCGACATTCAAAGAACGGGCCGGAAGAGTAAAATTTTCTTGACTGACGGCAAATACATTTTTCAAAAGAATTATTTCATTGCTATCACTCGCTTTAACTTCCAAATCAACTTTAATAGCAGGAAATAGATTGTGTAGTTTCATCCTTCCATTGCAGCTCAATATTCGTATGTTCTCCTTCAAATACCTAGTGCTTGTCTTAATCATCTCGCATTAGAGTAATTTCCGACGCAGAGTCTCCAATGGAATAAATTGTTGCCCCGAGACGAGGACCATACGCAATATGCTTAAACATTTTGACGGTGCGAGAACTACTTACAAAAATATTGTGCATTTGACGAGTGAAGACTGGAAAATTGGACTCGACTTGAGTTGTGCTTGGAACTGCTATGTTTTGCGCTTGAGTAGCACTGTTGTTGGATGCTTTTGCAGATGAAATTGGAGCAGTTGTGTGTTGGTTGCGTTTGTTGTGAACTAGAGTTTTGGCTAGCAGCTAAGTTTCGACCTCTTTGAGAATTATAACGAGTGTTATTTCGTTTATATGGTTTGCGAGAATTATTTGATCTTCTGAATTATTAAAGCACGTCATGGAGCAATATATGATGCTTTCCACTACATCTATTAGAGCCAGTTTTGAAACCACAACAGAGTTTTCAAAGTGCATTCTGCTGCGTGATGATCAGGGGTTAAAAGACAACTTTTGCATAAACTGGAGTTATTCACCAAAGCAAGTCGTTGATCATCTGTCATGGATTTAAATTTTTGACATTCAAGAGTAAAATGACCTTGTAAATTACAGCAGAGACATTTTTTCACCAAAGATTTAACTAATGCTAAGTCGTAACCTATGAACTTAGCTGTCTTATTATCGGACACAATAAATTTATAGTCATCTTTTTTATTGACATTAAATGATGTATTGGGTTCATTGTTATTTGATTGTCCAGTAGAAGTTACATGCACTTGAGCTACAGGCTTGGATTTAGGAGGTTTTTCTTGAAGTTCCTTTTCTTCAACTTTGACCTCTAAGTCTTCCGCTAAATTTTCCAAAAAAGTGAAGAAGAATGTCCAAATCTGGAATTTGAACTCGTGCCTCAGGACGAAGACTTTTGTAATGTTGACGGAACAAAAGCTTATGAATTGAATTGAGTTGACGAAGAATGTGATTAGCTAACATATTTGAGTTTAAAGTAGCAACTCCAGCTACACTGCATGCATTCATATAAGTTTGGATGAGAGTATTAATTTGCACAGCGTCACTACGGGTTAATTCACTTTTTATTTTAAACTTTAAAATATCATCTTCACAGGCTGATATTATCGAAGGAGCATGACCGAAACTAACTTCTAAAACTTCCATAATTAAATCAAGAGAAGAATTGTCAATAAGGTCTTTAACCCTACTCTCAGCATTTCCTTCCAAAGCTCCAAATACAATAAGTTTCAAAACTTCATCATCGTATTGACCAATTTCGCGATAGCGTTGAACATCCTTCTTAAATTTAAGCCAATTTTTTGCATCACCCTTATATTTTGTGATTTTTGGTAGTGCTTTTCGAACACATTCAATTTGCATGGACTTAGAAACCAAATATTGAGCGGAACTGTTTTCTAAATTCGCTTTCGTTGAGGCGAGAAGTAAACGATCAGCTAAAGACAGTTCAGGATCATCTAGTGATGGTAGAGAGCCATTAATGTCATCAATATTATGTAAACTCGATGGTGCAAACGAAATTCGAGATGGCTTTCGAGTTGTAATATTCGAATAAACACCAACATGACTGCGCGGACAATTAATTTGAGAAGGCTCATCTCTGCATTAAGAATTTGAAGCGTCTAGAACATTGGAAGTTGCGAGCTGCTCATTTACCCACTGAATGCATTAGGATTAAATGAAGTCACGATATTGTTTGTTTACGTAAATTTTCAAAGCTTGTCTGTTCAGCTATTCCGTTTTCAGCTTGTTTGCAGTTGGCGTATCAATGTTCTTTCGCGTACTCGATTGCCCTCATAGTCTCATTTCGTTGTTGTTCAAATGACTCTAACGCGCACTAACTACATCTGTCGCGGTCAGGATTATTGCTTTGCTGTGTTTCTTCTGTGCCACGCTCTTCTAGAGTAGGAAAGGCATTTTCTATCTTCTTCCCACCCCTCAGAGTCAGGTATCATGTATTTGCATCAAGGATGGGTTTGCAGTGAGCGTAGCTGCAGTAAAAAATAATTTTCTTCTGTTCATCACCCCTGTTTGCCATTCGTTGCTCTTGTAATAACGTGTTGCATGAGGATTATTAGGTTGGAGACAGCAATCTTTACATAGGAATGGTTTAGGAGCACATTTGAATAGGGTTAAATCATAACTTTGACACGTTAAATGAAAGGCTCGATTACAGGCATAGCAAAAGCACATTGGATGTCGAATTTGTGTTTCAATAGTACTACCAGGCGCTGCATCAAAAGTTGGTTCTGTTTCAAAAAGACAAGGAGTTTTGGCACATTTGACTTTAGAACTAACATATTTCCCAGATAAAAAATAGGTTTTAACGCGAAGAGCACATGGTTCTCTAACCAACACATCTTTTTTGAAGGTTTCTTCATCTTTTCTTGTTGCTAATGTTG
>CM031379.1:32968723-33236164 GCA_018290095.1 Polypedilum vanderplanki
AAAACGGTTTCGGACTCTGACATTTTTATTTAACGAAGTTTTCAATACATAATGGAGAATCCAGAATTTGTCGATAATTCAAAAATTTTCAGAATATTTTTCTTTTTCTACTTGATGACATTGCGAAGAAAATTTTAAATTTTTTTTGACTAATTTTTTATTGCTTTTTAACTATAATTTTCATAAATTAAAAGAAGAAAAAGAAAAAATCTTTGAATTTTTTAAAATTCAAGTGTTATTAAATTTCAAAACTTTACAAATTCATGATGTATATGCGAACATTTTTTTATCCAAACTCTGAATATTGCAAAAAACAAGCTTAAAAAACAAACAATGCATCCATCTTTGATCTAAATCAAATTACCCGTAATAGCTTACAATTTTAGACGCGTCATGTTGAATAAAAAACGAAAATCACTTTCCGATGCAACTTGAGTCATTTTTCTATCCATCCCAACGTCTTTTTCTCCTCCTCCATGCTTCTTTTTTCTATCAATCTAAAAGCTTAAATTGCATTCATGGATAAATGTGTATATATGAAAAAAAACTTTAATCATTCGTGAAAAATAGACAGTCATTAAACTGATGTTTATATTGCACAGAATAAAAAAATTGTGTATAGTAAATTGCATTTTCTTCTTTCTCTCTTAAATATTGATTTGAACTGTAGTGAAGTGGGAAAAGGTCTTTTGTTTACAACAACAAAAAACTTTTTTATTTTATTTTAGATTACAGTTTTGAACTATTTCACATCTTTCACTCTGTATATATTTTTCTTTAGCATCGCATTTAAAATATAGTGGAAGGAATTGAGATTTCCTAGATCACGCTATTCTTGTCGTTTCTTTATCTTTCATTCATACTCAAATGTAAAAAGAGCAGAAGAAGGCATAAAAATTGCATAAATTGATGCGTAATTATTTCTTCAACACGTTTTCTCGTTTTATGCTATTTTGTGTTTTTTTTTTCTTATCCATTAAGTCTCACTGTGTGTTACATGAATAAGAGATCATAGATCACGCGTTGCATGAGATCAATTCAATGCAATTCTCTCTCACTCACTCTTTCTGTGCCTTTTATTTGAATCTGCACATAGCAATCTTTCTTCTTTTTTGATGCCTTTCTGAAGCATTTCTTTATCTTTTATGTGTATTTTATTACTGCGTTGACTTCACTCACGCTTTCTTGAAATGATTTTGTTGTGTTGATTTAATATGATTCTTGTGATACTTTAGATAAAAAATTTGCTGAGAAATTTAAATTTTGAGCAATTATGAAAATAATTTTAACTTTTTAAATATTTTTCTTTTATAATAACTCAATTTTTCGATTTAAATTTTTACGATTGACTGTTGGCTGTGACAAAATAAAGTTTTTATTTTGTTATTAAATTTTCAAAGTTTAATTTAAAACATGATGGGAAAGTCTCTGCGTAGATCAGAGGACTTTAGCGCGCATTTTTGGCGCCTAGATCAGTTATATTAACAAGTTTAATAAAAGAATAGTTAACGATTTGAACACATTTTATTAATTCATAGTGTATTTAAAATGAGATATTTTATAATTCATGTACTCGGATGACTAATGGTTTGTGATGAGATGCATACGATTCATAGATAAAAATTTCAACATTATAATCTTCGATTCGTCCAAACACTCCATCGATAACTGTTCGAGCGTTTGTTGTCGATTCGCGTGGTGAGAATAGACTTGTGTCAAAAGATTGAAGCATAAACGACTCGAGTGGACTGCCCAATTTCAATTCGTGATTAAAATCGCCAAGAATCAGGATATTTTCGCTCTCGTCGTTATAATCCTTTACTTCCAAAAGTGTTTCCTTCAGTAAATCGAGACTCGATGATGGATTATTGTAGATGTTGATTATAGTTAATCGGTTGTCTAATTTGAAGCCACTTATTTCGACGTGATTATTCGAGTTCCCATTTTCAATTTCGATTCGATCAGTAATACGAGGTTCAACAGTCAATTTGCAAAAATTAATCGTTCTCGAATGCTTGTGGTCGACCCATTAATCGGTTTCGTGATATTTCTTCAAAGTCAGGAATGTTGTAACTTTCATTATCGACTGCCCAGCATTCTTGAAGTGTGACGATATTACTATTCATGAAAACTTGATCCGATACGATTGTGGTTATATGTTTGCGAATCGATTGTGTATTTGTGTAATGTGATTTGAATAACATTTTCAGGTACGATACGAAGAAATTGATACTTAGGCACAAAAAATTTTCAATAAACTTTTGCAATTTAAATTTTGCTTCTTGTTTACATATAAACTTATGCGCAGTTGCGCGCACTAGCAATTCAAATTTTTCCGTTACATTTCGATTTCGAATTAATAATAAAATAAATAATACGAATCAATACAAAAGATAATACGAGTCAATAATTTAGAATTAGACACGCTTTTTTTCAAATCTTTTAAATATTCGTTCACAACTTTCGATTCGAGACATAATAATGTTTTCTGTATAACGATCAAGTCAAATTTAATTAGTTCCAATTTTCGCCGTTGGTGGCGCTGCAATCGTTTTTCGCGCGAAAAAAATTTGTTTACAAATTTCAATATGGAAATTTAATTTCGTAATTTATAGATTATCGTAATAAGTGACAACTTTCTAACTATGTTTCCCCGAACTGATTCGATAGCACAAATCAAACGCAAAAAACCGGAATTCGCTAACTATTGTAGTTTTCGAGATCTCAAAACCCGCGACACAGCCGAACAGCCGAACAGCCGAACAGCAGAACAGCGAACAGCCGAACAAAGTGAAATTATAAGCTGCATTGTTGTTCCAAAAATGCGCTAAAAATTCTTATCAATTGAAATGTGATTATTCGAAACTTGAAAGCAAAACTTCTTTCTTTCTGCATCGTTTTTAAAAAAAAAAATATTTTTATTTCTCAATATCACTAAACACTCAATGAAGAAAGAAAAATTGATAATTAATAAAAGCAAGAAATTTTAATTGCCTCATAGTCCTCCTTCTTTATCAACTCATGTGTCTCTCGCTTCTTTAATCTCGATATCTCCTCATTTTCATCTTGATTCATTGAACATATCTACATATATTTAAATATATTTAAATTGACTTCCACATTGTAATAATTTTTACATGCATTATTTTTTTTCTCTCTTAATCTTCATAAAAGCAATTGCAAGCGCTTAACGCAAGTAAGAAAAATTACGGCAATGTCGGCAAAACATTAAACAATCCATTTTTTTCTTCTTAAACGAATCAGATCAATTAAAATTACATAGTTCCTTATCAATTGAAATCTAAGTGCTGTTGGGCGCATTCATCCTTTTTTAATGCTTTTTGCTCTTTTGCAAATTCATCAGATTAATTGTTTTTTATCCAATTGATTGTGTTGCTGTTATTGTATCATCAAATGAGCGAGAGAAGTAAAAAAGAAGAGCAAGGCACTGATTGCGGTCTTTACAATTATCATTACATTTTAATATGAAATTAATTGATAATGTCTTCTTGGCAAGCATCTTGAAAGCGAGTGGCGGAGGCATAAAAATAAAAAGTCTCTTTTGTGAATGAAGTAATAAAAACACTAAAAGAATTATTTTATAAATGCGAAATTAATTTTCTGTCTGTGCAGTGTTTTTTGTTGAAGATTTAAAAGAATCAATAGAGGGAAATCTTTTTTTTCAAGATTTGAATAATCCGTTATATACAAGATTCATGTCATTTATTTTCCAATGCTCATATAAAATTGTTAATTACCATACCAACATTTATATGTTTCTTTTTTTTCTTTTCTCTATGCGCGCAATTGCAATTGAAAAGGCACTAAATGTTTAAATATATATCAATCAGAATCTACCTGCAGCAGCAGCAGCAGTGCATTTCAGCCACACACATGCACACACATTTGAAGTGCATAAAATGCAAAACTTTATCGTTTTAAGTAAGCGAGCAAGACATGGCAAGCATGAGACAGAGCAAGAGAGAGCTTAAACAATATATTGCATGAGAGGCAATTTTCATAATATAAACATGGTCACCGATCATCAGCAGCAAAATTTACAAGACATTTACATATCGTATTTGTAATGACATTTATTGTCTTTTTTCCTCCTTCATTTTATGCTCACCACTGCATGTCGATGATGTTAGTCAATGATAAAAATACAAGAAACAAATTTCTTCATCTCTTTGATGTTTTACGCTGTTCTCTTTTTAGTACATTTTTGATATTGAAAATGAATTGAATATGTGAGTTTATTTATAAAAGTTAAAGAAAATAGTAAGGAAGAGAAAAATTATTTTTAATAGCTTAGAATAGAAATTTGTCATTAAATTTTTAAAATTGAATTGAAATTTGGAAATTATTTTAAGAAATTATGAATTCGAAACTTAAATTCAGAAAGAAGTTTTTTTATTAATTTATTATTTTTTGTTTAAAGAATTTTTTGCAAAAAATAAACTTTAAATTTTTTTGATGATTTAAAACAAAATGCAAATCATTATCTTTTTATTTTGAAATCAATGAATTTTCACATTAGCACAAATCAGCAGTTCAAAATAAAATATGAAAAATTGTCAAAATAATTTACGTTGGGAAAATATAGATGCTAAAATTTGACAAAAAAAATTCAAATTTAAATCTTGTGCTTAAGAAATTAATTGATTTCCAAACATATCTGTTTGTTAATTTAATTTTATAGTTTTTTGCAGAACTTTTTACATTTAATGACTTTAAAGAAAATAGAAAAAAAATGCAGAAGTAAAAAAAGAACACATCAAATGACATAGACATAAATCTCATGTGAAAGCTTTACGCCTAATTACCTTTTTATGTACGTGAAAATGTGTGAGCAAGTGAATGGAAGAAAGACACATGCAGTTGTTTTTATTAATGTTTAATTATGCAATTTATTAAGAAATTATCTTTTTTTCTTGTCTCATACACTTTGCGTATTTTACTTGACAAGACTGTAAAATGAATTGAAAGTAGCAGACAACAACGGATGATGATTTGATTCCATCATCTTAGTATAATTACTCCATCTCACATATCACCTATCTATCTGATTTATATGTACATTAATAAATCTATATTAATGCACATTCCAATGATGATTTTTCATTTGAAACTTACCGCTGCACTTACACATCTTTTTTATGCGACTCCTTCAACTGCATGTGCACATTAAGGCAATAACATTAGTTTTAATGCACAGCAGAGCTTAATTTATGAATGCAACGCTATTTGGCGAGTGTGTGTGTAATTTTTAATGATGCAATTGTAATGTTGAGTGCGAAATTGCATTTTTTTGTAATTTATTGTTAAATGACGCTAAAAGTAAGAAACACACCACACAATCTTCATATGATGTGCGTGAATGCAATAATTTGTCATGTTTTTTTCCTTCTCACTTGTTTTTGCACTTTGTTGTTGTGCAATGCAGATTACAATGATGATTATTATGATTGCTTCTCTCTCTCTCTTTTTTAGTTATACATAATATGTAAGCTTATATTTTTAACGATTTTCTTCTTCTTTTTCATCATCATGTTGCTGTATTTTTTGTCTCACTTTAAATGATAGTTTGTTGATTCAAAAAATTTTATTAAGTAATTATTGTCACGCCGCATGTTATAATTAATCTCTGTTAAATGCAATTTAATTAATATTATTATATGACTTTCTTACTCGACCAAAGCATGTGACAATTACTTGTACACATCGTCATATGTAAGAGATGACATTGAGATTTTGTGAGTGCTGATGTTAATTAATTATATACTTGAAAGGATTCAATTTCAAGAAAAAGATTTCTTTTACTGATTGAAATGAACTTTTAAGATCTGTAAATGAGGTGATAGCTTAAGACACTTTACATTTACACTTCAATGTGACTTGTTTTCATTTGTGAAGTTGGAATTTTTTTAATATTTATCAAATAAAGATTTTTTTATTGATTTATATTGCAATTTTTGCTTGTATGAAAGAGTAATTGATCATTCAAACAAAATTTGATTAAAAAGTATGTTTGCTAGCAAAAAAAAAACAAATTTCTTAATCTAACATACTTTTAAGTTTATTTTGCTACAATCTAGAAATATCCAAGGCCTGAGAACTCTTTGATTATTTTGATTATGCGTTTTTTTCTTTTACTATAAGTCCTAAAAATTATCTTAATAGCTTTAAAGAAAGTTATGACCACAAGAAACAGGAATCAAAATGAATTTCGTGACTTTCAACTACTATATTAAAACTATTGCTACTTTAGTGAAAGTCCAGTCTTAAAAATTTTTATTTTTTCGAAAAAAGCTAACTTGATGCGAATAATCAAAAAAATAATTAAAAAAGTTCTCAGGCCTTGGAAATAATGTAAATAGGAAAATGTATTAATTCGTTTAGATAAGTTAAATTCAAATCTCATTGTAGAAAATAATTTAATGATAATTTTTGAAATAGATTTTTTGGCTCATAATTTATATTAACATGCCGATTTTTCCAAGAATTTCTTGCTATTTATTTTTGATTGCTTGTTAGATTTTTGGTTTTTTTAATTGAGTTTCTTGATTTCTTTCAATAGAAATGTAGATGTATGTAATTTTATTTGTCAAAAATTTTACTCTCTGATTTTCAATAAAGTAATCGATTTTAAACTATGGGAAATTTTCCCATTAACTCTTTATTTCATACTCTAGGTCATAGTTAATAAAGATATACATTTTTATGTGAAATTCTCCACACATTCCAATTACACACATATGATGATGATGATGCATAAGAATCTAAAACAATTATATCAATAAAATAAAATGCGAATGCAAAAAAGAAATGAAACATTCATTATTATTAAAAAATTATTATTATTTTATGATGATGATGATGATTTGCGGCAACATTTATAAGAAGTGAATAAGAAAAGAAACATTTTTCACACCATTAATTGTAAGCCGTTACTTTGCAGTATGCGCGTGAAGTAAGAAAAGAAAAATGCAACACACTTTGATAAATTACATTAATTTCGAATTGAATAAAACTATAATATTGAAAATATAATTTGCAATAATGATTGAATTGAATCAAGCAGAAATAAAGAAGAATAAAAAAAGCATAAGAACACAAAGTTCTGTCATTGAACTTTCTCAATGATGAGTTCGCAAGGTACACAATTGCACATAAAAGCCATTTCGTGTGCGTCACTTAAGTGAGGACTGGGGCGAGGAAAATTTATTGAATATCATTCATGTTAATAGCTATGGGAATTTGCTGCTGCTGCTGTTGCTTTTTTACTCGACTTATTGAATCCTTTTGTGCACATGAAACATAAATCAAGATGCATCAAAGGCGGCAGCAGCAGTAGAATTGTCTTCACTAACAAAAGAAAGAAAAGAGACTTTTGAGACTTTTTAGCGCCTTAAGTGCGAAATTCGAAAGATGCTAAAAAAATGATAACGTAATTGGACGTTCTTTCATGCTATTGTGCTGTTTCAGCAAATTCAACTATTCGATTGTCTATCTCACAAAAAAAGAAAGCGAAAAAACAAAAGCGAGAATTTGAAATGATGAAATTGCATCTCGAGTATTTGTTTTTCATTGCGAACCAATCAAAGCTTATAGGCCAGCCCTTTTTTGCATTTTTTGAGTTGACGAGGGTGCAACATAGCACAAGCACAATTCTACCCTCCATGTGCATTTTCTCTTGCTTACTATTCGAAATTGCAAACGCAAAAAAGAGGGAGAGAAAAGTTATAGGAAAATTGCATTCATGTGCATTTTGTGTGCCTATGGAGACAGAATGAAGTATACACATCTATGTATGGTATATGGTGAACGGAATTCAGCCATTACGAAGTGAGAATGTGATTTTTTTCTATTGATTTTGTTCTTTTTATTTTATGCGCGTACATTTGAACGTGATTGATTTTTTTTGCTCTTGCCTATCTAAATATTCTAAGATTAATTTTGACCAAGAGATGAATAGTTTCAAAATGTTTCATTAATTTTTAGTTTTTTTTCAAACATTTTTTGTTTAGGTCTAAAATTCAAATCATGAAGAAAAATTTAGTAAATTTAAGAAATGATTCCAACAAAAATTTTGGATTGTTCAAGTGAATTTTGGAAATTTAAAAAAAAATTTGTTTTATTCAATCCATCCAACATTAAGTTAGTTATTAATTTAATTTTTAAAATGGAATGTCTGACAAAAATCTGGTTTGTATAGATTTTACCAGCGTTTTCTAAGCATCACTTCTTCATGGTCGCTTTTTTGAACTGTAGCACTAATTGCTGTTTTTTGAGTTTTTTTAACAATTTTTGAGATTTTTGAGTTACATAAATAACTCTGGAGATTGTTGAACATTTAAGAAAAACGAAACTAAAATTTATTTGTTTACATTTTGTAAGACAAAAATCCTTTCTATAAAATGTCACATGCAGTAGAAATTCTTTTACCCTCACATATTTCAATACGTTAAAAAATGCTTAAATCATTTCTATAAAATTTTTTTCAAATAAAAACTAAAATGATACTGAAAATTTTTACCATAGGACGGAATACTTAAGCGCATTTTTTACGCCTCGACAGTCAGCCAGCCGAATAAAGTGAAGATAAGCTACATTCTTGTTTCAAAAATGTGCTAAAAAGAAAACTAAAATATTTTACTTACTATTTATCTTGATTAAAATATTGAACTCTTGACTTTAAATAAAAACTTTAAATTTTCTATTTTTCCTTTTAAATACTCAAAGATTAATTGAGATAAATTATATAAATCTGAAATGATCTTTGAATTCAACATTAAAAAGATCAAAAAACATGCCACACACATACAATCAGTCGAGTGAAGTCAAATGCAAATAGCTTGTAATTAAACAATGTTGCTTTTATAAAAAAATAAAAAGAAGTAAAGAAATCACGTTTAAAATTGACTGTTGGTTATTGTTACTGGTCTGTAATAAGATAAAAATAAAATCAGGTGCAGAAGCATTGATTGCAATTGACCAACTTGTGCCGACGCTGTCAGAAGTGACTGCATGTGTGTTTGTGAGGTGTAAAATAAGTAAGTGCGGAGTCAAGTGACCAAATGCGCAGCATGAGTAGTAAGCAAGAGATCAAAGAGCAGCATTGGTGTTTATTGAACATAAAAGAATTTTTTTTCTTCTTTTTCTCACTCAATATAATCCGAGGTGGTGGTAATGCCATGAGAGCCGTTTTGCAAATGCAAAAAAAATGAAATAAAAATAAAAAACGGAAGAAGAAGAAGAGCGGCATCAGCAGCAGCAGTACTATACAATTTTCAACTTCGTTTCATTTTGATTTATCGCATTTCTTTCTCCTTGCAATTGTACGTATGCACAATCTTTCTCCAATTCTTTATTTTTTTATTTTTCTCAATCTCTCACTGCCGCCTTACATTACATTACAGCTATGCTACTCAATATTATTGTTTTCTCATCATTAATAATAATTTTTCATTTATATTTTATATTTCCATGTACGAGATATTTTCTTTTTATATTGCTCACATTTTAATATAATTTTTATTCACGTTAATGGGAATCAGCTTCTGTGTGTAAATTGAACATAATGCACTCTTCGCGTCATATATCTTTTTCTCTTTCTTTCTTATATTTACACATTATTTGCACTATTATTATTATTTCAAATTTCTCCATTATTATCATCATCATCCATTAGCAATCTCATATTCGCATAGTGTGTGTATGAAAGGAATGATGAAGAAAAATGATTGATTATTTTTCATTTGCTTGTTGATTTGTGTGTGGTGTGCTTGAGAAATGACTTTTTATTTAGCTTTGGAAAAAAATTGAAGTTAGAATTTCATATAAAGCAATGAAAGTTTTAGATTGATTTTTCAGTTGGTTGAATTTAAGAAAATACTTAATGAAAAATGTTGATAATTTAAAGATGTCAAAAATTATTATGATAGTTTTTGATCTGTATTGATGAATTTTCATTATTTTTTTTTAAAAAACACGGGATATTGAAATTTCTTGAAGATATAAAATTTCTTTTTTTGTTTTTTGACAAATTGTCATTGAATTTTCGACGATATAAAGATTTGCTATAATTTTAATTATTATTATTAAAACTATTTGTCAAAATTACTTTTGAAGTTTATATTACAAGCAAATGGCTTTAAAATGATGAAATTTTAACAAAACATTTTTGCTATAAAAGATTATAGCAAATCATCGAATTTTTATAAAACTAAAAAAATGTGTAAAATTTTTTTTTTAATTTTCATATTTCTTTTAAAAAGCTGTTATTTTTGAAATAAACTTTTATTAGAAAAAACATTTCTTTTGATCTAAAATTTTTTACATAGCAAATAAATTAAATTGATGACAAAGAAAGTTGACAAGTTAGAAAAAAGTGTCAGTTTTTATCCCAAACTGTTAAAATAAATTTCTATCCCAATCCTTGAAATTTTCTTGAATAAGAAAAATGACTCAAAGAGCTAAAAACTTTCATAACAACAGATGCAGAATAATGTGCATACAAAAAATACGAAAAAAGTTGTAGTAGCTAGCTGAAGATGAAAAGAAAAACCTTTACGTAAAAAAGAGAATGCTTAGCACTATTATGGACATTTTACTAGAAAATAAATTTTAAGCTATAAATCACCATAAATTTTCTTCAAAAATGTTTACACATTTTCCACACTGACTGTATACATGTACATGTTTGTAAGAAAATTCTACCGTTCTGCTGTGCCAGAGCGATGAGCTTTTTTATTTTGACAGTACATAAGGAGCACTTGCAAGTGGGTAAGAAAAACTTTTCTATATACCAAAGAAATCGAAGTAAACAAGCAATGTAAAAGAAAAAGCACCGAAAGAAAGAGAGTGAAGAAAATCTATCTATATATATGTGTGTGCCACCACAGAAAACAATCAGTTACTCATACTCTTGATTCTTTTTCTCTATCGTAACAAAAATAACACATACAGTCATGACTCAACAAAGTTTTTATTATAATCTAAAACCATTTCCAATTCCATGCACTTTTCGTCTCGTCTCTCACACTTCTTTCTTTTTTATATACTACATGATTGTGTATTCGCGCATTCTCACAATCGCAAGTGAAAAAAACGCGCAAAAAGTGTCTGACTATTGCACTAATACCAAAAAAATTATATTTCGCATCTTTTACCAACACATAGAAATTCGTCAGTCATTGATTGCGTAGAGAGCTTTAGTGGAGTATGAGAAGAAGGTTATATGAAGCTTCGTGCTGTAATTTCCTTTCTCATACTACCGCCCTATAATCATTTTCTTCTGCACTCACTCCATGAATTTTCGTCATCGTCAAATTTATATTTGTCTTTGTATATGGAAAAAAAGAAAAAAAAGTGCAATGTTATTGTTGCTTGTTGTGCGACATACACGTTTTACAATACCATAAGTAAGCAAGCAAACTAAGAAATCGAGAATGTATTGAAAACTTCCCCAACTTTTTGAATAAATGTCTATATGGCACATACAATAGCAGATTATCCAGGCAAAAGGAGAAACAGTCGATTGTAAATGTGTATAAGCTTCGTTTTTAGTTTTAATAGTTTTACGAGAGAGCGAGTAAAAAAATTGTATGTATTTTACTTTTCGGTTGCGTGCTTGCATGTATGTATTAAATGTTTCATAAATGTATATGTGCACACGATGAAATAAGTGAGTCTATCTATATATAAATTTTTTCCTCTGTGCGGCGTGTATACATACATTCGTCGTCTGTCTACATTCATTCTGCATCTCTGGATATTTGAAGAAAACGCAGTCAACTGCGTTCTATATGCTACCCAAAACGACTAAACGTCAGTTTCAAAATAAGTCTCTACTCGGCCGCATTTGTAAGTTGCAAGTCTCCCGTAATTTTTTTAAATATTTCTAAAGTTAAAAAATTTTCTAAGTCTTTTTTTAAAAAATTTTCAATAGAGTAAAAAATTTATTTTAGTGAATTTTGTCTAAAAATATAAATGGGATGATGATGATGAAGAAAAAAAAATAAATAAAAATAAAAAATAATAAAAAGATATGAAAATGAGCAAAGGAAAAAAAATTTTGTGTGTGCACAGTGCAAATAAATGAAATAAAAAGAGAGATTAGCATGAGATGCATGATGTACCAAGATGTGTGAAAAAATTTCTTTAAAATAAAAAAGAGCGAAAAAAATTCGCAAATTGTGCAAGAAGGAAAATGATGAGAAATTTTGGCAAAAAGATTATAAAAATTTTCTTTCACTTTTACTGCATCGCATCATCTAGTAAAAAATTATTTTTTGCTGCCTTGTTTTTGTTGCTGACTGAATTCTGATGATACAATAGATCGCAATCTAGTAATTGTACACATATATAAAAAATATTTTAGTTTTGTCTGCCGCTGCTACTGCCTGTGTCCGAGTCATGTTTAGTATACACAATTCACTCATTTTGCCATTTTTATTCAAAATTGAAATTTTTTATATAAAAATTTTTTCAACTCATTTGCGTGATGACGACGATGAACATGGAAAAATTTTTTATATAAAAAATCAATGATTTAATTGGATCGGAAATGGAGATGTTGCCAAATACATTGTAACTATCGAGTGAGAGAATTTTCAATGACAAATGATTCATTTATGCAGAATATAGAACATTTGAGTGTGACTTTTTTAAAATTATGTGAAATGCAGGTGTTTTATGAAGTTAATTAATTAAATTACTTTTTTTCTTCTACTGACATTGTCAATCGGGTGAATTATTACTTACTTATTACTCTCGTGTGCCTTGCAACTTGCGACATGTCTCATTCTTTATCTTTCTTTAAATTTATTATTGTGCACATGCTGCCACATACTTCTATAATGATTGACAGTCATCTTTTCAAACTTTCCGCTCTCTCTATCTCTATAGCTTGTCTATTAAAGGACAATTAAATTTATTAGATTTAGATAGAGAAAATTTACTTGGAATTTTTTCAATGTTTCAAAAGGGTTTGCCAGTTAATGCAATTACATTGATTTATTAAATTCTTTTAAATTTTTGATTTTATTTATGCGATTTTTACAAGATTTTTATTTTTACTTTTGTCAATTAAATTTTAAGATTTATTTTCCTTATTGCTTAATCAAATTGTTTGGAAACTTTTTTTTCTTAATAGTTTTGTTTTCTTTAAAATATTTTAAATTTAATCAATTTTTTTAAAAAAACTTTAATTTTTGAGAAATCTTGAAAAAATTAAAAGAAAACGTATACAATTCGAAATTCTTCCAAAAATATTTCTTGAATTTTTAATAAGTTTTAAGTTCAAAAATTTAAATTTCTCAAGTCGAAATTTTTTTCATCTACGCATACAAAAATCAATCATCACAAGTGACCCAAAAAAACTTTTGTTCTTTCAGCTGATAACATTAATGATGTATTTATAGAAGTAATAATTAATTGTATTTCAATTAGCGATGGCAATGAAAAACTTTTGACTTCTTTTACTTTCATAATTTTCTCTTTTACGTCTTTTATTAAAATATATTTTCTAAATACACACAAATAGAAGTTTGTAATTATTTTTGTCTGTGCTTCAATTATTCAATTTTCTTCTTACTTAAGTAAACAACCAATACAACAGTTTAGGCGGTTTATCTACCCACAAGATCAACTATTTCTTGAATACTTTTATTAATTAATCATAATAAAAATTTCTTTTTTCTATGAAAAATAAAATTTATTTAAAACATTTGATTTTGAAAAAAAGTAAATTCTAGTCAATGAAAATTTGTTTAGATTTTTTTCAAAGAATTGAATTTCTATTTATTAATTTAAGACTTTTTATTTTATTTAATTTATAAAATAATTTAGACAAATTTCAAATGAAACTGCTCTTGTATTTAAGGAAATTTTCAATTTATTAAAAATTTAAATTTTTAAAAAAATTATTTGAGAATGTAAACAAAAAAAATCAATTTAATTTTCGAACATTTTTTTCATAAAACCAATATTTTTTGAATTTTTGAAAAAATTTATTTGAAAGTCAAACAAATTTTTAGAGATTCTTATAAAAATTAATTGTGTAAAAAAAATATGAGTTTTGATTACAAAACTTTGCATTTAAGAAATAAAAAACAAAACAAATTTGAATATATTTTAAAGAAACATTCAAAATTTGAATTCTGACTCACAAACTTTCTAATTAATGTTCTAAATCAAATTTACATTTGATATAACAAATTTGAAATTTCATAATAAAAATAAAAATTTGTCGCAAACCCTTTTACAATTCAATTTAACTAAATGAGTGAGAGAAAAAAATTATCACTAATAGAGTCATATTAAAAAGAAACTTCCTTCTCTATCACATCATAAGCCTGTCTGTGGCTCACCATATAAATCTCACTAAACTCATTCACTTATCAAAAATGAACTTCAAAATAATAAAAGTGATGTCATATATGCATCATGTGCAAGGAGTAGCAGCAGCCGTTAAACTGTGTATAATCGTCAACGGGCATATATAGCTTGCAGTATGTGAGGAATGGCAATTACCCTTAAATAAATTATATCACACTCACTCGCTTGCTTGCTGGCAGCATCATCTCACATTTAAATTGCACAACATGCATTGACCATGGTCATAGATTTTTTCCCCAACAACAACAGTATGAATGTGCGAAATAGTGATGCTTTTTAATTCCACTATAAATACTCTCACTGTATATCTATTCTGAAGTAGGTTATGAAAATGTTGCTGCCAAAATTCTGTTGTCATCACAATGACATCAGACTACATGTGAATATGTGCATGAGTGCAAAAAACGCAATAAAATTCGAAATTCTTCTCTTACTCTATTTTTTTTTGTTCACACACAACATTTTTTTTCGGCAGTATGCACATTCTATTGCTGTGAGGCATAGAGAGACAAAATAAAAAAACTGCTCTTAGTGTACAAAGAATTGAATTGAATCCGGACACACATATGCATGCAGGTGAACTAGAAAAGTCAAATCGTTCCATTGAAACTGGATTAAATTTTCACTCACAATATTTTTTTTATTCATTGAACGCTCACTCTCACTATGTATACACAAAACTGGCCCAAAGTTGCTTCAATTGTTGTGTATTTGTTTTTTAATCTTTTTCCTTTTTCGTGTGATGCTATTCCTAGTAGTAACAGCAGTGTAAGCAAAAAAAAGTGTGAAAAATAGTGGTGAGAAGTGCATTGAGGCAATTGAGATACACATCAGTCGTCAAACGATGGTAGTAGGCAAAATAAAAGTGAGGCAGCAAAACAATAACAATGAGAGCGACATAACAATACACAAAAGCCCATCATCATATGGAGAGTTCATATATATGATTAAATGGGATTTTTGTGCCATTTTCTAACTTAGTCTATTCACATGGCAACGCAATGCTGTTTTATATTTATATTACCAAATTTATTGACTCAAAAATGGACACATGAACTCCATTCACCTTCCGTATGTGCATCTATTTTATTGATTTTTAAACTCTTTTTCTCTTTGCATGTTGCACTGCAGTTGGGACACACACACACAATTTTTTTTCATCGTTTGAATATTGATTGAATTTGTCCTATTTGATGGAAATTGATAATGGGTAAAAATGCATGTAGATGGATATAGACACATGAATGAATGAATAAAAAAATAGTTGTGTCTTTGTGACACAGTTCCAAGCTAGGTTAGGACTTTTTTTCTTCTTTTTTCCGCTACTACTGTTCTTTTTTGTGTATGAATAAAGCATTTGATTTGATGATTGAGGAAAAATTTAGGTAGAATAAGAATGAATGATAATGACTACTTTGAAGACACAAAATTGAGACGACAATGACGATAACTTTCTATACTTAGATTGAAATTTATTAAAGGATTTTTTGAGGGAAAGTTCAAAATAATTTTAAAAGGGAAAGAAATTTTTTTTCTTATTTGTGGAAAAATAATTTATTTGGTAAAAAAATAAATTTTGAAATATTGACAAAAATTTTATGCATTGTTATGGATATTTTATATGATATTCTAAAATTTGATCTTCTTAACGCCAATATTCAAAACTTAAAATCCAAATTACATGTAAAAATTATTTGCACACACTTTCGTTATTTCATCCTATTTACAAAATTTCAATAATAAATTTGTTTTGTATTTTAAGGTTTTTAAATGTTAAAAAAGAAGAATTTAATATTTTGTGATTCATTTTACATTAAATTTTAAGAATCGAAAACTTCTTAATTCTATTAAAATTTTTAAAAAAGATTTAGAAATTTAATATTGTTCAAAATTTTTAATACATTAAAATCTGAAGGAAATCATTTAAAAGAAAATTTTCTAGGGTTCGAAAATAATCAGAAAATAATCAGATTATGATTATTGCGAACCCTAAAATTTTCATTCCAAAAGATTTTTACTCTTATTAAAAATTTCCATCTTTTAAAGAATTTTTTTTTGAAATTATACGAAATAATATCGTATTTTACACGATTTTCAATATCGTCGAAGTATAACAATCAAATTTTTATAAAATAATTAATTTTTTTTTCTCTCTTTTCTTCTATTTTCAGTAATTTTTAATTTTTCTTCATCCAAAATTAAAATCTAAAAAAATACACACATAAAATTAAAAATTTTTGCAACCGATTTTGGAGTTTTTGAATTCAAAACTAAAGCAAGCAAAAAAACATTCAGAAAAAAGTCAAGAATAAAAAAAGAAAAAATTCAATTTTTTTCGCAACATTCATAAATAAAAAAGTGAGAAAATCAAAGATAAAAAACTTTTTTCGGAAAATTTCGAGAAGGAACAAAAAGTTTTGCTTAAGTTTTATTTTATATCAAAAAGAAAGAGAGAAGAAATTTCAGAAAAAAAATTATAAAGCTTCATAAAAGAGCACATACATACATATATACACACACGCATATTTATATTGTCATGAAATTTATATGCGTAAATTTAATGGACTGAAAGTAAATAAAAAATAATTATCATCTCAAAAAAAAGAAAGAAAAAGAAGGAACATACACACACATTTATTTAGTGAACATTTTTAGAATTATTGCATATATAGTTGTGGATTATCAAAGAAAATTTTCAAATAATCAAGTAACATTTAAGTGAATTTGTTTTGCTAAATAACTAAAGAAAGCAAAAGTGACAAAGTGCGCGAATATTTTCTTTAAAATATCTTAAATTTAAACTCGGTGTGAATTCTCTTTTTTATCTTCTCTCTTGTGCATTTCTCAAGTGACAATTATTAGTTGCACTTGAGGTCTTTTAAAGTCTTTATGGAGGTGAGCTGGGAGGGCTCCGCCCAAGTGGGATTTTTCGAATAAGGTGAGTTTTTTAATAAATTCAATTTTCCCCGTCGGAAATCAAATTCGCGTCATTTTGTGACATGCATTACTATAAATATAGTAAAAAAGAACTGATCATGTCAACTGAAAAAAAAATAGAAATGTTGAACAAATCTTACGTTTCCTTCGTACTAGATGCCTCGAAGTTATTAAGAAGAAAAATGCTCAAAACTAGTTTCACAATTCAGCAATAATTATTAAATTGAAAGAAGTTAGTTTGTATTAGTATAATTTCATAATTATACATACATAAATTCTTTTTTGTTCTTTAAAACTGACGTTTTCACTCTCGGTGGCAATAGCAGCAGCAGCAGCAGTTCTTTTTGATAAAAGAATGTATTTAAACAAGTATTAAGAATATGAAAGTCAACAGATTAGAATTTATTATGAAGTTTGCTTTTATGCTATTTTTATATTAATAAAATTACGGTGATTTTTTATAAATTTTGTGACAAAAAAAAGTTTGAAAAAGATTTTCAAAAATGAAGCACAAAAAGATTATGTTAAAAGCGAAAAAAAAAGAACGAAGACCCAAATAAACTGAAACCTTTAGATATTAAGATTTGAATTTTAAAATTCAAAATATTAAATTCTTTGTTATAAGTAAATATTTACATTAAATCGCAAAATTAATTATCTACAATAACAAATTTTAACAGTAAAAATTATCGGATTTTTTTATTGGATTATCTTTTAATATTAAAAACCTAATTGAGAATTATATCGTTTTTTAAAGGAAATTATTACAAATTTCTTTATTAGAATGTATTTTTTTTTAAATTTAGTTATATTGTTTAAGCTAAGAATCAAAATATGATAACTCTGACTATTTTAGACATCAAAGAATTCTTTCTGAATATTTTTCAATAAACACGAGCAAAATTTTTAAAAATATAAACCACTAGAAAAATCCCTTCAAGTAATTTTTCATGCTTAGAAAATGAAAAAAAAATTTCTAGTTCATCCACCTGGAGATAGTCAAAATCTAAATAATATATTTAAAAAAAATCCTTATTCTTTATTTCCATCAATGGTCATCTTAGAAAAATAAAATCTTTCTCTTCTTAAATACTGCCAAGAAAAAATAGATCGTATTTCGCTAGAGTGAGTGGAACAAAGAAATATAAGAAAAGAGTTCTCCTTTATGCACATAGAAATATGTATAATAATAATGGTTGATTTTTGGAGGGTCCTAATAATCTGACATGAAAGGTCTTCCTTTACCTCAATTCCAAAGAATTCACATCAGAAATTATTATAAGAAATTAATCATTGATCAAGAAGGAAAAAGAAAAACGCAGCCAGTGACGGATATCACGAGAGTAAGAGAGAAGTTTTATAAAATTGCCCCATAGAAGGCTTTTTGGCATCATCAACACACATTCAAACTACTCAGCGCACAAAAAAAATTAAAACAAGACCCAAAAAAAAAAATTAGAATTCAAAGAAGAAAAACGCGTGCAATATATTTTATTGGTATGTGCTTTTTCTTCTTATTTGCACCACGACTTTAGAGAAAAAAACGGCAACAGAGAATGAGAATTGAAATGTGAAATAAGAAACACACAAAAACACATCTTCGCATTTTCAGATGTTAATGAAATAGAGACCTATCGTTTGCCTTGTTCTCTTTTACTGAAATTTTTTTTCTTAAACAGCGCAGCAAATATTGAACTCAAAAAAAGAAAAGATAGTTCTACTACGCGAATCACATAAATTTGTATGAAAATTAGAAATTCTATAAAATGACTAGAAAGAGAAGTCAATGAATTTTATTTACCTTCTTTTTTTCCATTTCGTGGGATTAAACAGTTGCAGATATCAAGAAATTTTGATTTATTTTATTTCTTTTTTCAATTTTACTTTAAAATGTTTTAAATTTAATTTAAATATTTACGTATTTTGAAATTTTAAAAAATCATTTAAAATTTGTAGAAATTTTTAAACTCCAAATACATCTCATAAGTCATAAGATTTGAAAAATCAAAATAAATAAAAAAAACGAAATAATTTTTAATTTAACGAATCTACAAAATTAGAAAATTTTTGAATTTCAAAATGTCGTTAAATTAAGAAAATAAATTTTAATTATAATCATTGTTGACAATTTTTTGTTATTTACACAAAATAATTTAGAAAAATAAAAGCACATTGAAAACACGAGGTTAAAGGATATTAGAACATTCAAATTACATTAAAATTGTGCGTGATTTTTCGCAAAATAATAAACAATAACTCTCACTGATTCACCTTATCAAATATATAAAAAGATTACCGATGAAATTTGAACTCTTTTTTTTAAAAAAAAATCATTGACAACAAATATTTCATAATTTCAAAGTCTACAAAAAAGAAAAATATTTTGATATTTTTTCGTGAGCCTCTTTTCAACATTTACCGAATTTGCATCAAATTTCGTGTCAATAAAATATATTTTATCAGCAGTAAAGTAAATGCGTAACCGAAAATGATAAAAAAACTTCATTTGAAAGTTAAATCCTTCAAACAAAAAAGAGAAATCTTTTTAGAAAAGTTGATGTCGCATCTATGCATTATTAGTTATATAATCTGAATATTTATTTGTTGACTTTTTTATTTCTATCTGTAAATGTGTGCGAGAATTGCAATAAATATTAATAATAAAAAAAACTTTTTCCTATCAAATCAAATTGCAATTTCTTTATCAGCTTACTTAAAAGTGCTGAGCTCAAATATGTGCACCTTGAGGTAAATTGATTATAAATTTTGCACACATTACGGTCAAAAAATACTTTTAAAATTAACCATCCTTTAGTATTCAATTCTTTTTGTTCTCTCTTTTAAACTTCATAAAATTGACCTCCAAATATTAAAACTTTATTCTTCTTCTTGCACTGCCAAAAAAATTACTCAACAAATGTACATTTGTGCGTTCAATAAATCTCTCTCGCACTTTGCATGTGTGCGTAAAATACATAAAAAAATTTCGCGAAATTGCGAATTTTTTTTGCTACGTATACATACTTGGAGTTGTGAGTTGTCATGGAAGATTTGAGAGAGAGATAGACGAGTGTATAAATACACTTTGGCCTTGATGAAAGGCATGCATCTATTTATATTATAATAATAAAAATACGAGAGCATCTAGCAATGGATTATTAAGTAATCACTATGCCATTCCAAACAATTACTTCCTTAATGCGCCGACAATAGCAATGCAATGAAAAAAATAAAAATTACACAGTTTTATTTCTGTATTTTTATGATAAAAAATATTTTTGCACACACGCGCGAGTAGCATGGCAAAAATAGTCCTCGGCAAGTGTGAGAGATGCACTGATGCAATTGAATTGCAAAGTCAATTTTTTATTAAAATAAATTTTGAAAAGCTGCCAGAAAATAAAAACTTTTTTTGGTTGTTGTTGTATTCCAAAGTTATGCAATCGACAACACGAAATAAATGAAAAAATCAATTTTTTCTACTTTTAGTCCTGAGCAAAAAATACGAAAATAATGTTGAAAATTTGAAAGGGGACGACCATTGCATTTGCAAGTGAGAGTTGTGAGGCATATTTCAATTTCATACTACTTGCGATAAGATAAGGCCAAACGTTGAGAGAGAAATTTACCGTAAAGTGTAGAGAAAATTCATTAATTACACGTTTGTAGAGTAAAACACGAATAAGTATAAATTTATTTATTTCTTTATTAATTCTCAGGTGAAAATGTTGCATTTGTGCACACACTTCTTTACTTAGATAACGCAAAAGGCAGCAACTCACTTAGCAAGTAACCTGTTATCAAAAATTTATATCAATGAAATTTTTATTTTGTGCAGTTTATATGAAACGAAAGTAAACACAAATTATTACATAGAAATGCAAAAAGAATCTTCATTCAGATTTTAAAATTTAGGATTTGAATTTTAATATTATTCTGTTAATTTTCTATATCAAATTTTAATATTTATTTGAAATCGTTCAAGCTATGAATCTTTTAAATTTCAATTTAAAAATGATTATTAGACTTTTAAATCTTGGTTATTGTTTTGGACATTGTAGTAATAATAATAGTCAGTCATTTCAAAAAAGAGTCAACAATTAAATGAGCCAAACAAATGTAAGCAGCATTCACTTGCAGTATGTACACACTCTCATACAACAATAAAAAGAAGAAAGAATAAAACGTTTCTAATTGCCACATACATATTGATTCACACATTTATGAATTGATAATAGACAAATGATAATCGACAACAACAACAAAAATGTGAAAGCCGTCTGCAATGTCAAAGCGATTATAAAGAACACTTACTCGTTCACTTGTACATTTTTTTCTGTACCCAGCAATTGTCAGTGAATTATTAAAAATAGATGCGAGCAACAATAAAAACATACCGATCGCAGCTGTTTTTTTCACTCTTCAATGCGAGAGAGCAAAAAATATTTACGCACACATAAATGTGCGTAAGACAACACAAAAAAACTAGAAAAATGTGTCAAGGCTGTTGAGCTAGCTTTGCGAAAAAAAATAATTCGCAAAACAAAGTTTATCTATTTCTCTTCCTGCATTTTAGCGGTGTGAGCGACCGGCATAGGCATAGTTTTTTTCCTCTTCTTTATGACTCTGTACTGCGTGCGCTAAATTAAAATTGTGTGCGTAAATATCTGTTGCGTGTGCCTATTATACACGCAACCCAAAAAAAATTATCTACAATGAAACAAATTTTCTACCATAGTGGTGGTTGTAGATAGGCACAATAAATTTTTCTTGCAACTTTTTTTTCTTTTTTTCCATGCATGGCCTACAACATTTCGTCCGTCTGGAAACGACTTTACGATAACTTTTTTTATATTTCATATTTAAATATTTATATACGCAGACGTTTGCAGTGTTGCCTGATGATGATGCATGCGAAAAAAAATATTTCACATTGCGTAAGCCACAATCAACGACAAGCAATCATCTGCAGGAGCCCTGCACACATGTAGATAAACTCTGTATGTGTTTTTTAATCGCATACACACACTCGCTTGCCTCAAATGCTCTTTTTTCGCACCAGACGTCTGCGAATTGCGAACTGTGAGTTCTTTTTTTGGGGAATTATTTACTTTCTTATATGTATAAAATGAATATAATAAAGAGTTCTCTCGTGTATGCCTTTTGACTTTTTTCTTGGTTTCTTTTGATTGCGAGGATTAATGAGTATGCGTGCATTTTGATATTTATTTATATTGCTATACAGAATATTTTTGCTCTTTTTATGAATTTTATAATTGACTCTCCCAGTGAGGAAGTTTGATTCAAGTTTTGAAGTAAAAAGTTTATGATTGAAAAATTCTGTTGAAATAAAATAACATTTTAACAGAGAATTATAAGTTCTAGTGAAAACATTTAATCAACACATTTAAATTATAATCTACCATCAAAGTTTCATATTATTTGATCTTTGTCTTCATTACTAACGATTCTTTCATAAGTTGGTAAAATTTTAAGTCAATTTTATATCAACTTGACTCAAATTTAATTTGACTTTAATAACTTGACTTTTACTAAAAAAAACAAAAATCATTAATTTAAAAATTTAAAACTTGTGATGTGACTTCAATCTTACTTTGAAAATTTTGATTTGAATAAAAAAACCATACTAGAATAAAAATATAATAAAAGCAATAATAATGATCTTTTTAATTAATCTTATAGAAAATTTCAAATCAACTTGAATAAAATTTCAAGTGTTCAAGTTTTGTTAATTGTGAAGAAACTAGATTTATTAAGATCAATTAAATTTTAACTATTAAATTAAGTTCCCCGTCCTTTAAAACTCCAGATTGAGAATTTTGTACATTCTTATAACTCACTGGTTAAAATAAATTAATAAAGAACAAATAGATTATATTTAATCCGAATAAAATTAAAGTTTATCCTTCCGAACATGGCATAATTAGCTTTAATTGAAAATTTCATTTCGTGCAAACTTTAATGTTTAACTCAAATTGCTTCAATAAATATCAAAATAATAATTCTACTGAGTAGAATAAGATGATACAAATAATTGAAGGAAAAGGAAGAAATTGCAGTTAGAAATAAAAAGAGGATTGTAAGTAATCATTTACACATGGACTGTAGTGTGTTCGAGTGCAAGGTCAACATGCATTCGATGAAGTAATTATTATGCATAAAGTTTATTACACGATACAGCATTTTTTTTCTTCTTCTCTCTGATAACGTTCATTCGATCGTTGCACAATCATGTTTTTTGTTGTTGTAGTTTGTCGATTGTTTCCAATAGAGTAAGATCGTGAGCAGCTCCAGGATACAAATCCCACCTCAACATCATTTCGATTGCATTTTGTCAGATAGATTATGGTCGATGGGATGTACTCTCGACATAATCTCACTCTCCTCGCTCTTTCGCCTATCTGTATGTGACAAGCGATCGTGAAATTCTATCTCTTTACTCTCTCATGTGATGAATAATTATGCCTCGTATGAAAACAGATGTAATTAGCATTCATGTATTGCAATTTTTTATGTGATCATTATCAAGTTTGGTTCTTTTTATTATCACAAATGTTTCTTATATGTCACACACATTACTGATCATCAAATTCTTCATTTCATACACATTCAGTGAAATGAAAAATTTTTGATCACACATTATTTATTAATATACGCATACGTACGTAATGTACACACTTTTGTTCATATAATTTTTTTATAATACTCAATTTTATATTATACCACATCCATGTGTGTCAAATGAACTAAAAAAATTCATTTGCGGCTCAGACGAATAATTATTACTTTCGTACGTTCAAAGTGAGATAAAGTTTGTTTAACGAGGTTTTGTGCTTTGATAAAAAATTTATTTAAAAAAGTAATTTTAAGTTTTGGAAAATTTGATATTAGGTAAGAAAAAATTTTTTAATTATAGGAAATATTAAAAGTTTTTTTTTCAAGTTCATAGGTTAAAAAGATGAGAGAAAAATAGTTTGTTTTATTAGTCATAAATTGTATTAAGTCTTATCAAGGGAAATAAAAACTTGAGTAAATTTACATTAATGAATGCTTAGTTCTAATTATTATTTATAATTTTAAGCAATTCTTATTTTGCAACAGAATATTTAAATTATAAATTGGATAAAATATTTAGATCTTGAAATTTATAATTCAAATCTTAGAGTATGAAATTTGATAATTTGATTAGAAATAGTGTTTTTCCTGAATTTTTTTCGTGTCCTATGAACTAACAACGCCCGTACCAGATAAAAATCATTAAATCTAAATATTTGTTTATTTCAATTTTTTGTAATATTTTGCTGCATGATTTACACATCATAAATTGTAAAGAAAACTTTACTTTTCAAATTGAAACTAAATTATTAAATGACTAGAGTTAAAAAACATTTAAATTTCCAACCAATTCAATGCATCATCCGATTAGTCTCTCAAGCCATATTTCATATATGAATGTAACTCACATGTATCTACAAACGTACCACAATATGCAAGTACACACCAAAGTGAATTCAATTTAAAGAGTGAAATAAAAACGCAAAGCGTAAATCTAATTCAATTTCAAATAAATCTTAATAAATGTGCTTTGAGACTACTATCAGCTTCACATTCACATTCCTACTCGATTTTTCTCCTCTCTTCTTGTCGTTTCATTCCGTTAGAGAAAAAACTTTTTCTTACTTTTTAAAATCTTTTTCTACGCGGCTCACACAGTCACAACTCACACATATTTCCTAGACTGATTTCATTCCGTTTTGTTGGCATTCAAAATTTACGACTTTTCACATTGCGATTTGCAATTTACAATTTTTTTTAATTCTTCTTTTATATTTTTTTCGTCTCATTATATCAAAGATAAATTTAAACTTTAGTGATTTTTAAATAAAACTTAAATTTGTGATATTCTTCTAATTTTTTAGACAGATACATCTGTAGATAAAATAGTCCTTTTGATTAAATTTAAAAGTATTCAATAATCTTGCCATTTGATAAATCCTAGGGTTTAAAATAAATCTGAAGTGTCAAATTTAATCGATATGGATTAATTAAATTAATCGATATTTTTTTAAAGAAAAATAAATTGTCTCAAGGATATGTAAGTCTAAAAATAAAATTGTAAATCCTTAATTTTTCATCTACCTTGGTTTTAACATCAGATTTTTCTAAATAAATAAAAGATAAAATATGTAACATTGTAAACATATCTGAAATCTCTGATAGCTTGCTTTCTAGATGAAACTAATGAATAATAATTTTCACATTTTAAGACAAACAGAACTAAAAAAATGTGTGCACTTCATTTTGTAGTTGAAACTGTCGGCGCATATTGATTTATATGTAACGCGATGTAAAAGTTTTTACACTTTCTGCTTATCAATTGTACACAAATATACAAACATTTATTTGCATCTCTAAATCTTGCTCACATGAAAAACAAGAGCACATACAGCGAGTGAGCTGTAATTACACTTAATCCTGATCAAATGTCATCATATTAAGAAAATGACTTTCTAGTTTTTCTTGTCTCGCGCGATACACATTTCTGCGATCTTGTCGCGTGTTTTATAATTAATCGTGATGGTCTCTTAGCACAATTAATCCAATAAATTGTAACATATGTAGCCTGTGAGTGTGTGTCTAATAGAAGCAACAAGCCAGCAGCAAATTTAACTTCCTTCTTCACTATACATATACTTTATACATTTGTTATATTCACTGGCAGATATGCGTTGGCAAAAAAAGATAGAATGACACAAAACTCAACAATAATTTTTTTGCAGTTTTGACTGCCAATGTCATACTCTCACTCGCCGACGTGATTTTTTTTTGTTGCGAAATAAAAACATGAATTTTTATGTGTGCGTTTCATTATCACTATGCGGAATTGAGTGAGTGTATGCACATGTTCGCACTGTCGTCATCGTCGACAACTTAGTTGGAGAATGACACTGATAAGGTATTCACTGCAACACAAGACATACTGTTTTTATCGTGACGCCTTACTTATTGCCTAGGAATGCTGCATATTTGCGTGCACTGACACAAACTGAGGCGTTTTTGATAAAAAATAATATAAATAAAATGTCGATGAACGGGATTTTTTGCACTCACTAATGAATTAACAGACATAAAAGTGTTTAAATTGAAATTGTGACTAATGTAGAAATTATGTTGTTATTAATTACATCTTTAGCTTTTAATGAATAAGAATTAACATTAAAAATCACTGTCATGCTGTTTTATTGATGTTAAATAATTATAATCTGTCTAAGTTCTTCAAGGAAATTAAGCATTTTTAAATTTATAGAGAATTATTTTAATTTGGAAAAAAATTTCTGTTAACATTTTTATTGTCATTGTTTACAATTTTTAAATGTTTATTTGATTTGTTAGAAATCCAATTGTTTGTTGCGGGAAAAATATTTTTCTCAACGTTCGATTAATTTTTTTCGTCGAAAAATTCAAAATGATTTTTTTTTTCATTTTTCAAGAGCAACGCTTGACTATTTTTAAAAGATTCATTATTTTTTAGAAACAAGGAAGAGAAAAATAAATAAAGATTCAATTAAAGAGAGTAAATTATATAAAGTGCGAATGATATTCACATGCATGTGACTATCAATATAAAAAGAGAAAATTTATTAATAATATAATTTAAGAAAGAAAAAAAGAGCAATCCGGATTATGACCATGTGAGTGTGTGTATATGTAGTAAAATAGCCACGAGAGTTCGATAAAAAGCAAGATGAAATTATTAATCACTGCATTAAAATACAGAATGATGTCTTGGCATGTCTTCTTATTTGCAATCAAATTGCTCGCCTTTTTTTCTATAATGACTAATACTTGTAATCGACTTTTTTTACCCACACGTTTCATTCCAATATATTTCTTTCTATGGCACTAATTAACAGCATAAAATATTTATAGTGGAACGCACTCGATCAATTCTTACGAGAGAAAAAGAACTTTACATTTTTGCGGCGACTTGACTTAGATGCGTTACAATTGAGTTGAAATAATAATTCATTTTACACACAAAGTATCAAATTACGCTCTCTAGTCGTTGTTTGCTTGAGATGAGGAAAGAATTTTCTTGCTTCATCGAACTGAACTTTTTTTTCCATAGAGTTAACTAACATGCATAAGGGAACTACGATTGAGTCAGTCTATAATTATTACCCTCTTTTGAATGAATTATTAGTTAAGCGAGAAAGAGAGATTAAGTCGGAGGGATTATCCATAATAGTGTAAGCATAAGAGAAGCTAAACTAGAGCTATTCAGCATAACAAGCTAAGCATACAAATTATTAACAAGTAGTTTGACTGGCATTTTACTAAACAGTTGCATTTGCTTGTTTATTTTCGAAAAAAAAATTGTTGTTTTGCAATCATCACGACTTTTGTTGTGCATGAATTGATATCAGCCAGTTGCATTTTGTTGAATGCAAACAAGATTAAATTTGCGTAATGTTGATTTTTTTTAAAAATAACGGTGTTAACAAATTTTAGTTATTTAGAAATTTTCATTAATTCATGTAATTAATGTTTTGATTCTTGAATTTTGATGCTCTGTAATTAAAACGTTGTTAGGATTATAAATAATGTAAAAAAGGGAACAAATTCATAGTAAATTATTAAGCATTTCTGATCTTCATTGGAAGTGATGACAAGTTAAAACTTTGAAATTACTATTTGACATGTTGCATAATGTTTAATTAACTTTTATCTAAGAAATTTCAAATGAAAGATTTTAAAAATTTAAAAAATCATGAAGTTGGTTATGAATAAAGTTTTCAAAATTTAAATGAACGTTAATTTCAAAAAAAAATTTACACTTAATATGTAAGTTAAAATGTCTTACGGAATGAAAATAAAATATATTTTTCCATCTCCTCCTTCTCTCATTTGTTATACCTACAACAGTTCTCTTGTTGATGTTTATAGATAGATAGTTATTTATACAGGAGAAGAAGACAACTATGATAGATAATAATCTAATTCATGTATATCAAGCAGTTTCTTTTTATTTTCTTCAATATTATTTTACAATTCCATCGGAGTACACTCACATTGTGTGTGATTCCCTAGTTACTTATAATAATGTTGCATTGTATATTTATTTATTTGCCTTTGAGACAAATAGGCATAGAGAGAATATAAAAGAAAGAAGCAAAAGATTATAGAGATGACGAATGAGGACTAAACACCGTATGCAAGAAAAATTTTTTTTACTCACACACAATTGAGTTTCCATAAATGTAACTTTATTTTTGCAATACCAGAGACAATGGTTAAAATTCACATAAAAAATTGTCTGCATTTATCTCTTTTGCTTTTTTTCTTTTTTGCATTTTTAGTTTAGTTTTGTGTTGATACGAATCATGTGTATTTTATATACATTAAAATTTATTACTCTTATTATTTTTTATACGCGCCTCTACAATACATACGATGAGCTAGAGTTCCCTAAATGCAATATCTATAGACTCACACACACATAAAGTTAATTTACATAAATATGTTATTTTTTATAAGTTAATTAAAATTTATCGTTAGTTTTTTGTTGTTTCAATGCTGCATTTATAAATGAATAAAAAAATGCAAGAAAGCTTTCGAAATAAATACACAATAATAAATTATAAGTAATTATGTCTCAACATAGCATTAAATTTGTTTCGAGGAGGAGTGCAACTTAATTTCTTGATTTTAATGAGGTGTAAGAAGGCTTCAAAGGAAACTCATTTTTAATGCAAATAAGTGTCTGAAAAAAAGAAATTCTTTGATTATATTTGTTTTTGCTCTCCTTGAATTTGGTAAAAAATATTTTAATACTTAAAATGATTTAAAGGTCTTAAATTTTTTTGTTATGTTTAATAAATATGATTATTTTAAAATTATATCCTTCGAAAGAGCTGATAGAAAATTTTCTATAAAAATTCTTTCATTTCCACTCCTTGTTTATAGCATTACATGATTTTACCTTCAAAGTTCTCAATTCTCAGCATGTAAAAATTCACATAGAGAGATTGAAATGAAATAAAAATTATTAGAAAAATGTGAAAATGGCAATGAGATGTAAATTAAATGCCATATGAGAGAAGGAAGAGGAAAGAAAATCATGCATAATTGTAATTAACAAGCGCGCACTGGATGACGTTCATACATGTATATGTAGATATATGAGGATTGAAGTGCAATTCACATCGTGCCATTGCAATTAAAATTTTATTTTATTATCGTTTTTTAATTAGAATGGAGTTGCTACCATATGAGCAGCAATGGCAATGAGCATAAAAAAATTTTTATTTTTATTGACTCAAAACAGCTGGGTTACAAGTGAATGAAGATTGAAGTGCCCAAATTGTGTACAATTATTGTGCACAGATCATTCACGTAGGTGTGAGAGAGCTGCAGTCGCATCTAAATATAAAAATTTGCAATTCGTCGCAATTTACGACGACGGCACTGCATATATCTCACTCTCGCGACTCGCGTACATTCGGTTGTTTAGAAGGAAAAGCTTATTTATTTTTCTAGATCTATTTTCAAACACACTAGCGTATCAGCTTAGACACATTTTTTTGTCGTAGGTGGATGTGCCCTTCAATTGATAGTTCAGCGCGCAAAATACAATAGAGAGTTGCGAAACGAATTTTTTTTCGCTCTCTATCTGCTCTTTTTCAAAATTAGATATTGATTGCAATAAATTTCCCTGTTCTTCTTTTTATTCCGTTTATTGCTCGTTTTATTTATTTTTTTGCGATTAATGGCTGCATATTATCAAGTTAAAAGATTTTTTTTCAATTACGAAAAAAATAGAATATTGAAAGAAATTGCAAGTAGTGAAATTTTTTTTTTAAACTTTTCAAGTTTTAAAAAATATTTTGACTTTTTGAAAAATATATAAAAGCTTTTTTAAAAGATTAAAATCCGCAAAAAAAAAGTGTAAGTACAAAATTAATTTCGAAACCTTAGCATTTTGAAAACAATTTGATTTTTTAAAAAATATTTTAGAAAACTAAAGTTTCTGATCATTTTGAATCATTGAAAGATTTTTTAAAATATAAAAAATTTTAAAATTTTCTAAAAATTATAATTTGAAAGTTTTAAAAGGACTTATTCAAAAGCTTTTTGAGATATGTTCCAGAAAAGATTTCTGAATTTTAAAAAATTAATTTTGAAAATTTTTTTTAAATCTTTAACTTTTTTAATATTTACTAAAAATCTTGAAAATTTTGAAAAATAATTTTCTAAATAAGATAAAGAAAAATTTAAAAGGAAGCAAAAATAAAGGTTGTTAAGAGAAAAAAATGCGGGTGTGAACAATGAAATATGAAAAAGAGAATGTTTATTGTGTGAATACGAGCGCATTTAAGTGCAAATTCTACTCCACTAAACAATCATGTATATCAATCTAAATTGTCTCTTAATTGTTCCACGCGAAAGTGCATATACATGCATCTTTCGCATTTATACGCTCAATGTGTTTATGCAATCATCATCATTATAAAGAGTTGCTGATAAATGGGATGCAGGAAAATGTGTTTTTTCACTCCCTCTACAATCTCGTGAGTGAATGAGTGCACTCACTAAAATATAATCAAATAAAATTCCTCATAAAAACTGCATGATGCAATCAAAGCATGTGTATATATGTCTACAACCCATATGCATAATTAAATATGCAGTTTATTTATACGACAACGATGATTTTGAGATTTTTTTATTTTTTTTGGCCCAGTATTTTGCATGTAACATGTATAGCATCTCCCTTAGTTGAGTTGAGTAAATAAAAAAGAATTTTTTGCAGTTGTATGTATTTTTTATATATAAATAAATTTTTGCATACATTCGCATGAAGCTACCGAACACGAGAGTGAGTGAGAGAGGAAAAGGAATATAAAAACGCATTTTGTTCATTGCCAAGGTCGCAGATCGACTGAATGTCGCGTCCACATCATCATAATCGTAAAAAAAGAGGAAAAAAGAAGAGACGCGAGCGAATGTATGGTGAACTATATGTATTTGTGCATCGCATTCATCAGTGAGTGAGAATGACTTGTTTGAAAAAAAAATTATTCTTAGTGAAATCTCTAATGCCTCATCATGAGTATGCCGTTGTCTACACAATTGCATTTTGACGGTCGAGGCTAAAATTTTTTTTAATTTCGATTTCTTCATTTTTAATTTTAAATCACCACCTAGTCTCGCGCTTCACTCGCGTCGTCTCATTATCGTTGTTCGAAAGTGTGAAAATTTAGCTTGAAAGTTGAAAAATCATTCTTATTGTGCGCTCTGACTTCCGTCCGTGAAGGCCTTCGAAAAAAGTTCAAGTTTAACGCACTCAAACCGTCGCTATTCAGCAGCTCATCACTTTCGTGTGTGTTTTATTTATTTTGAAATAATTGTGTTTGATCAAGTGTTGCAAAAAATTCTTTACTTTTCGGTAGAGTTATTGCAAAGAGTAAAAGCAACTGTTCTGCTGTTTTGTTAATGCAGTGAAAGAACTAAGAAAAATTTATCGTTAATTTTGTATGGTGATAAAATAATTTGAATTCGAGTGTATTGAAATAGAGAAAATAAAAGAAAAGAAAGAAAGACAGTTTACGTATGTACTAAAATTATTTTTTTATGCGTTTTTGCAATATTTGTGTATTGACAATAAAATTGAAATATTTTCATATTGAACTTCATTTTTTATTACATTTGCATTTTATTATTGACTTTGAACCTTTTTTTATGAAATTTTTTAAAAGAGTTATTAAATAATAAGAATAAAATGAGTGTTAATAGAAATTGTAGAAATAGAAATAAAAAATTAGGAAAATAAATTGAAGAATTAAAAAAATCATTTACAAAATTATTTTTTATAAACTTCTGATTTTTTAGAAAGACTCATTCATTCTTGTTGTTTCACAAATTATAATTCCTTTTATTAGAAGGATAAAAATTATCAAAAAAATTAATTCTATCATATCAACTAAAATCACATTTTACACTGAGCGAAATTGAAATAGCCCCACCTAAAGAATTGCAAATATTTTCGTGAATTACTGAGAGATATGCAATCATTTATATATCATTAGAAGGTCTTTTGAAAAGACAATCTTTGTATTAACTTTCAGTTCATTTCATTGAGTATTTAAAGAAATATTTGAAATTGTAGAAATTTTTGGTGCGAAATTGAAATAGCCCAATCTAAAGAAATTCATGTTCTTGCTCTTTTCTACTTGATTCTTCACTAAAAATTATACAAAAGTTTGTTTCTTCATTTCAATATGTATCTTTAATGAGCAATTTGATTGAGTTCTGATGCTTCTATGAAGAATAATCAAAGATTTTCAAAATGACATTGGAAAATTGCAATTTTAAAGTTTTAGAAAGCTGTTGGAGTTGAGTTCGCATAATATATTGGCTTATTTTAACTCGCTTTTTCTAAAATATCATTTCTTATTGCAAGATAAGAACTCTATAGCAAAGTTATTTGATGATTTTATCTTCTTCGAAATTTAAAATATTCGTGTTTATTTACACATTTTCTTTCATATTTCTTTTCAGATATTAATTCACTTAAATATCTATTAAGCCACAAAAAGATGAAGTTTTCTGCATTAGATTCATTGCTTTAATAATTTTATCTGTTACTGGTTAGAGCTAGGCCAATCGATGAATTTGACATACGAAAATTACGACATTTTGATTTTCGAAAAGATTTTTGTAAACAATCTTTGATTCAAGAAATACAATAATTAGACACTTTTGAGACATAATATAAAAAGAAGATGATAAAACACACATTCTTTTATATACTATTATACTTGAAAAAGAGATAATGTGTCTAATTATTGGTATTTCTTGAATCAAAGATTGTTTACAAAAATCTTTCGAAAATCAAAATGTCGCAATTTTCGTATAAACAATTTATCGATTGGCCTGGCTCTAACCAGCAACAGATAAAATTATTAAAGCAATGAATCTAATGCAGAAAATCTTCATCTTTTTGTGGCTTAATAGATATTTAAGTGAATTATATCTAAAAAGAAATATGAAAGAAAATGTGTAAAATAAACACGAAATATTTTAAATTTCGAAGAAGATAAATCATCAAATAACTTGCTATAGAGTTCTTATCTTGCAAATAAGAATATGATATTTAGAAAAAGCGAGTTAAAATAAGCCAATATATTATGCGAACTCAACTCCAACAGCTTTCTAAAACTTTAAAATTGCAATTTTCCATTTTTTCTCAATGTCATTTTGAAAATCTTTGATTATTCTCATAGAAGCATCAGAACTCAATCAAATTGCTCATTAAAGATACATATTGAAATGAAGAACAAACTTTTGTATAATTTTTAGTGAAGAATCAAGTAGAAAAGAGCAAGAACATGAATTTCTTTAGATGGGGCTATTTCAATTTCGCACCAAAATTTCTACAATTTCAAATATTTCTTTAAATACTCAATGAAATGAACTGAAAGTTAATACATAAGATGTCTTTTCAAAGACCTTTCTAATGATATATAAATGATTGCATATCTCTCAGTAATTCACGAAATATTTTCAATTCTTTAGGTGGGGCTATTTCAATTTCGCTCAGTGTATAAACTTCCTGAAATTATTCATTTCAAACCACAAACATTGTAATATTCTCAAAGTACTGTCAATAGCAAGTAAATTCAATTTTTCACAGAATTTCATGCGCAATATTTTCAATAGAAAAAAAAAGATTTTTGCATCATGTGATGAGTAAATAAATTTTACTGTCATTGTAGAAAAAAAAATATGCAAAGAGAGTGAGAAGAAAAAAATCAAGAAATGTTTTTAGATTTAATATAAAAAATCAAGTCGTGAATTAGAAGAACCCCTTTTCACAACATTCATTTAAATGTCCATCTAATCGAGTAAAAAATCCGTAAATCCTGAATTACTTGTCAAGTTTCACATCTGATCATCATCATCATCACCTTGCCGTTGTCGTAGATGAATCAACCTTGAAAAGAGTGTAGAAAATCAAAATAAAAATTCTTCTGATTCAAAATAGCATGAAACGTTTGAAAAATGCACAAAAACGCAAACTGAGGGAAAATTTTTTTGGCAGCGAATTTTTTTTTCGCTTGTTAGGATTTTTAAAAAAATTTTGAATCAAATCTTCCCTTTTAGTTTTTTTATACACATATATTTTTCTTGGCACATTGGCAAAATTCAAACCAGTTGGACTCTAGAAAAAAAATCATTTTTGTATGCAATTGCTTAGAAAATAATTGAAAAATGAGGGAGGAAACTACGAGAAATTAAAGTTAAATTTTTTGCGCGCACACACATTTTCCAAATGCTCCATTCGATTGTAACGCTTTTTTAGCAATTGAAAATTAATTGTTTCCTTCTAAAAAATGAAGTACTACACAAAGCGATAAGAAAATAATGCGAATAGCACACACAAAAACGATATTATGGGTTTTGCTGGTTTTTTATAGCTGTACTGTACATGTACACGCTCAATATTACGTTATCCCGCAAAATTGCAGTTTTCATTTTCTTCTTTTAACGATCATTATTATTAGTTTTATTATTATTTAGTACCTAAAACCTCATTAAATTAGGAATGTTTTTTGAAGGCCAACCTATATGTATACACATATACATGGCATGCATTAATGAAGTCATAGAGAATACACAATATGTACACACGTAATTGCATTGAAATACAATAAAATAAAAAAAAGTGCAGAAAAAAAATTTCGGCATTTGTTTTTGACCATGACATTGAAATGAAAGTGAGAATATATGAAAAATACAAGTACACGACATTTCTATCCATATGTGCCCACCTGCCCCTGAAAAAACAACAAAATTCTTTGCTGCTTTTTGAATTTACCAAAATTGTATTTAATAAAATAATGTATGTGTTTTTACTTACTAAATGTACCTAGAAGGAGCGGCAGAAATAAATAAGAAGAAATTTTTTTCACTCTTTTTACTCAATCATATGTGAATTTTTTTCTTCTCTCCCTTTTTTGTATTTTGATGCAATATGTATTTAGCATTATTGCCAGTGGGAAAGTTTTATGCAAAAATTTTTTTTGAAAAATTAAAATTATTTGACAAAAAAATGTTTTGAAGAAATCACAATAGAAAGCATTTTTCAAAATTTGAATTAATAATTTTGTATTCTTTAATTTTATTTGTTTTTTAAGGTATTTATGGCAAAATGTTGATCTAATCTAATTAAAATTAAAAATTAATTTAACCAAAAGTCAAAAATAATTTTCACGCAAAAAATATCGAAAAGATAATTTCATATGAAATAAAATCAAGATTGAACATTGCAAAAAAGCTAATTCGAAATCGATTAAAAACTTTTTGAATTATCAAGATTTGAATCATATCTTTTTATTCTTTATTCAATTTTTAAAAAACAATTCTTGAAAATAATCAGAAAAAGATCATTGAGGTACTTTATTTGCTTCAAATGTTAGATACATAAAAATATTTGAAACTCTAAAAGAATAATCAAATTTCATTCTTATCTTTTAAAGCATTGATTTATTTCTCTTAAATGCTATATGCATTTATTTTGAAATAATCTTTATCAGAATTTTTCAAATGTGAAAATCTGCTAAAAATTTAAAGCAACAAATAAATCACTATCACAGAAACACAGCAATTCAAAATCGAGTCTTTAATGGTCTTTTAGTATACTAAAAGTTAGTTTGAGAAATTTAAAAAAAAGACTTAGCATTAAATGGATACATTTGAATTTTCAATACTAAGATTTGAATCTTATTTCTATCAATAGTTTTTCAATTTCAATTTCTAAGATTCAATGACAAATACCTTTTTTTAAATTTTATTCTACTTCGATATCACTTAAGTAATTTTTATAAAAACCCTCATTCCTTCATTATCAAAACAAAAATATTTTTAAACTTAAGAGAAATTTTTATAAAAAAACGCAAATAAATTTAAAAAAAAGAGTGAGATAGTCGTTACATAATAAAGACAAAATAATAACAATATAAATAAATTTTTCATGAAATAAACAAGCATCAAGCTTCGAAAAAAAGTAGCAAGCGAGAGAAAACTGCACTCAATATTTTTGTGTGTTCATTTTTAGCCACGTGTTGCGATTCTCATTGAGCAATAAAGAGCATATGCACAATTACGATGCATATAGCGTATAATGTAAGTCGTCAATTAAACTACACACATCTATGCCGTGTACACTCTTCCGTTTCTCGTATGCTCAAGCATTTTCTTTGTGCCAATGCCAGTGCGTCAAAATTGCACATACAATGCACATTATTATTATTATACTCGGCTTATACTTATCATCAATGCATCTTTTTACACAGGCATTTAACTTTACGCAATTTTCAATAGAGCGTGCCTTCTTATGTTTCTTTCTTCTTATAATGTATTTTACAAGGGAGTAGAACTCTTGATAGTCAGAAATAATTGAAAATTAAAAGTTTAATAACAACCATTAAAATCTATCAAATTTTTTTCACAGTTGTTCATTTCTATTTTAAAAAATCTTGTTGTTATTTTGAAAAACTACATTAAATATTTCAACAAATTTTTAAAACCTAGCAAAATTTCTAGATATTTTTAAAAATTTTAACTAAAATCATCTAATTGCATATAGTTTAATGTAGCTCTTGTACGGCATTTAATGATGAAACTTAAAAATGAATTTTTCACTTTTTCAAAAACTTTTTGCTTCCCACTAAAATTTTTTAGAATTCATAAAAATAACGATAATTTTTTTTGAACAATCTTTTTTTAATTTTACTTGACAAAATTTACATCCCTTGATTTATACTGTACTCATAATATAATGTCAAAATCGTGCGACAATTTTTTTATGCACTAACCTCATTAAAGTTTTTCCTAAGGGTGTATCAACATGAAAACTCATGTTTACAAGAAATTCAATTTTTGATGCATTAAAAAATTGAATTATTATAAAAAGAATAAGTTAATGATAATTATATACATTAAGAGTAGCAAGTGTTTATTACAGAACACACACGGGTTCGACAATTAATTAATTAAGAAAAGTAAAAAATGTGTATGCGCGCAATTAAAGTCGCAAAAAAAATAAACTGAAAGTCGGCAATGACGACGAGGATGTCAGTTCTTGTGAAATGACACATTACATGCATAGCTATGCACAATTACAGAAAATGTATACAGTCAGTCAATTTCAGTCATTCAATTGCAAAGTCAGATGATGATGGGAGGAAGAAGGTTTCTTTTCTCCTCTCGCTCGCGCTTACTACAACAAGTTGCTACAGCACCAGTTGAAAAGAGGAAAAAATTATTTTCCTCCGCACATATTATTTTGAAATGTAGGAAAAATAAGATTGCAATTGCAAGTGCGCACAATGCAAAATTTTTTTTTATAATATTCTCCTCTGTATTTGTAAAATGAAAAAATGCGAAAAGAAGATCAGATAAATCAAGCGCTACAAATGTATGTTTTATTATTACGCAATAAACAATTATTTTATTCTCTCTGTCTCTCTCACTAGTGAATAGTAATTGAGCTTATGATGCCAAATGTACTTCGATAATAAAAAGATTTGTGTACAATTGTGAATGTAAAAAACAGACATGAATATATAAAAAAATAATTGTTAATATATAAATATTAAATTAGCAGGGATATTGAAAAAGTTTCTATTTTCTGAAAAATTTCAAATAATTTTTAAATTAACGAGAATTTTTAAGTTTAAATTTTTGAAAACCTTTCTTGGAAATAACGAAAATAATAAAAGTTTTTTATTTGAAATTTTTGAATTCAAAAAATTATAACTTATTTCTTAAAATTTTTTAAAATAATCAAACTTTAAAATATAACGGAAATTTTAAACTCAAAAATTACTAATTTTAAAATTCTTACCAGAGTTGTTATGTACTCAAAAGGTACTGGTACCCAAAAGGTACTGGTACCCTCAAAGGTAATGTACCTCAAATTTTTTGGTACCAAACCTTTTAGTACCAGTACCTTTGAGGTACCAGTACCTTTCGGTACCAGGTACCTAAAAATGTGGTACCTTTTAGGTACCAGGTACTCCGGTACTCGAAAAAAAATTTATCAAAAAAATCTGTTTTTGTGGTTTTTTAGTTGTTATAATTATAAAATAGCATAGGAAAATTTTTTTAAAATTTTTTTCAAAATTTTCGATTTTTCTTGGCTCAAAAACTGTTTTTCATTTGTTTTTTGTCTATTTTAATGTTTGAAAATTCGTAACTTTTGACCAACTTGTCAGAAAAATATAGTTGTAGCTTGTTAGAAAGGTAATTTTAAGTTCTTTCTAACGATATATTATATGCAATATATAAATTAAAACTTTGGTCACAAAAGCAACATTATTGATGTTACTTCGTGTATTTTTAGCATTTAATTAAGTCAAAAATTCGAAAAAGCATCAGAAAAATTATTTTAATGTCTTAAAATATTGATTTGTATTATTTTCACACAAAACATACAAAATTTTACAAAAAATTGATTTCCCACATCAGTACATGGCCTATTGCATGTGCTACTGGTCTAAGAAACTAATTATGGAAATTTTCAAAAATTGCTTGAAATGTCTTTAAAATGATAAGAAATTATAAAATATGTCAAAAAATTGATATTTCCGATGATATTTTCAGAGAGAAAATGTATCAAAAGTATCCAAAAAATGACGAATTTTCATAAATTTCATTAAATTTTGAGGTGTAATTTGAAAATGAAATATCACCTGAAAAATCTATTTTATTGCATATTTTATCATTTTTGTCATTCTAAAGTTATTTCAAGTGATTAAAAATATTTTCCAAAAAAACTTTCGCAGACTGGTAGCACATACAATAAGGCATGTACTGATGCAGGAAATCACTTCTTTGAGAAAACTTTGTGTTTTTGAGTAAAAATAATGCAAAATTATAATTTAAGACATTAAAATGATTTTTATATAGCTTTTCGAATTTTTGACCTAATAAAAAGCCAAAAAATCACAAAGTAACATCAATAATGTTGCTCTTGTTGCCAAAGTTTTAATTTATATATTGCATATAATATATTGTTAAAAAGGTTTTAAAATTACCTTTCTAACAAGCTATCAACCATATTTTTCGGATAAGTTAGTCAAAAGTTATGAATTTTTGATTATAAATACATAAGATAGGTTTATTATTTAGGGGTCTAGAACCCAAATAAATTAGGAATTTTTAAAAATTTTGTTCTTTTTCGTTGTTTACAAGCAAAAATAAGTTTAAAAAATAATAAAAATATTTTTTTCCAAAAATTTATTTTTTTTGGCACCGAGTACCTAACAACTCTGATTCTTACAAGTCTTTTAAACAAAAGATTTTCTTTATTTCAAAATCCCTGTATAAATTGTCAATTGTCTTTATTTAAATTTTTCAATGAATCTAATACAGACAATTTCCGCTCCCACTAATTTAAAAACTTACATCAATCTTTATTTATTAGATTAAAATAATTTCACTTTGATCTTCATCTAATTACTCATCCGTAAGTGAATTAATTTATAAAATTTTTTGAAACTCATCCAAGTGATTGAACAGTGAATGAAAAAAGTCATCATTGAGCACTATCACGCAGCATCCATTCGTTCAACATGTGTATGCAGCATGCAATAAAAAAAGTAATGCATCAGCGACTCTAACCTTCGCATTTTGCTGTTTTCGTGTTTTCAATGTGCCTACGAGTGATTGTATTTATTTTCTAACAAAACATAAGAATCGACTGCCCAAAGCTCTTCAACTACAGCCAGTTTCAATTTCTATTCCATTTGCCCACCCAGCACGGGCCCTGCAAGAATACATAAAATAACTTGAAAGAGAGCGGACTGGCGCTTTGTGTTACTACACATAACAAAACATTTTTTTTCACCGCACTGTGTAGTATTTTTTTCCTACCGCTAATTACCGTTCATTTGCGCTGGAGATAAATCTATCAATAAATTGCTATTCCGCAATGTCGCAATGCCGACGTCTCTCATGTCTCTCTCATGTTTTATAAATATAAATTTTTTTTCCTTCGCAATATTTCTAAAGTCATTGCGAAAAAAATCGCATATTATATTGCAAATTGAACGGCAGGAACAATTTTTTTCTTTTAAGAGAATAGGCTTAGAAAACTTCGCATATTGTGCTTAAATTGTTTCAACTCTCACTCACTCACTTTCCTTGCTTCGTTGCAAAAAAATTATATTTATTTTACATAAATAGCAATAATGATGATGTATTGAGAATTATGATAATGATTTTTTTCACTCTCGAAGCTTGGAAATGTTTTTATTTTGAAATATTTATTTTAACGAATTTTTTGAATTTCTAATTCTTAAAAAATCGAGTTTTAATTGTAACAATTTTTTAAAAATTAAATTAAGAAGAATATTTTAAAAAATTATTTTTGTTTTAATATTTAACGTACTTTTTTAATTTAAAAATTTAAATCCTAAAAACCCGTTAAAAATTTAAAAAAAACTCATCATAAAACTTCTTAAATAATAAAAAATTGCACAATCATGTCAAATCAGATGAATCTAATCATGATGATCATCATCTTCATCATGTGTAAAAGAGAAAGAGAGAGATGGAAAGGAAATTACACAACTACGTGTGTATCAATATAATAACAATAATAATAGTTTAAAGAAAAGAAAATTTATATTGCACCATAAAACACCATAAAAACGCATTTGAAATATATATCGTGACCAATTTATAATGAAATTAATTGCATCGCGGAAAGTGATTGACTCCATATGTGTGCTCCATGTGAAATTGGCACAAATACTCACGAGAAAAAAGTTTTTAAGTTCTTATAGTTGACTTGGGGCTAGTTCAAGTGTCATATATATTTCAAATTTTATCAATCGCAAGTAAGAAAGACGTGTTCATTGAGTTGCATCACATTCTTATGCCTAACAACTAAATAATAGCAGTTCACTGCGGCACACATGCATGCCACATGCATATATAGATGAATAATGAAAAAATCGTGCGAAATAAAGTGACAATTATTGCCATGTCGCATTTAAAGACTTTACGCTTGCGCAAAACTGCAAAAATATTTTTCCATTGTTCATTACTCGACTCTCTATAGTGACATTTCATAGTTGATCGTTATCGATTGCGCTACACTTGAATGTTACTTTATATATATTATTTTTTGTGCTGTGTGTTATTGTGCAGCTAGATGCGATAAAAAACAATTATATAAAAAATAGGCAGATAGAGAACGCGTTGCATGTGTCAAGGCATTACATTGTGCACTTAACGAATATTCTACTTATTGAAAACATCAAGGAAAAAAGTTCCTGGTGCGAAAAATATTTATGACATCATGCTACATCATGAAAACTATGCACTAAGTGCATCTCACTTGAAAACTGTCTTTTTTATTCTCTCATTCGTTCCTTTTAGTTGGTTTAAAAATTAATTGCTTTTTTTACTTTATTCTATGCTTTTATGCATTTTAAAATGTTTGTATATAATTTATTAAATAATTTGACTGAAATTTCTAAAAAATTTTATTCTGTTAAAAAAAAATTAAAAATTATTTGACCGTTTCTTCTTAATTATAGAAATTTTATTTTATTTAACCCCAATTAAAAATTTTAATTAATTTCAAAACTATCTTCTGAAAGTTTTAAATTTTGAAAATTTGCTAAATTTACCAAAAGTTTCGTTAAAAAAATATTCAAATTTAATCGTTTTTTTCAAAATAAAAAAATTTCAACTTATATAAATTTATATAAAGCATTTTTAAAACCAACATTGATTTATTTCCTAATCAAAATTTTCCTTTTCTCAATTTCTACATACATACATAATTTACAAATCATTAAAATTGCGTTTTCAATGTCGAACATTTTATAGTGCCGTATGTTATTTTTTCTATAAGATCATAAATAAATAAATATGTAATATATTAAAAAATTGCAGTTTTGTTAAATTGCGATTTTCCTTTGGCCTAATACTTGGCAATTTTTCATTCATTATTAATAACGCGCAGTGATCTTGTTTTTCTCGATGATATATGTAGTGAACTCACTCACTTGTAATGGCAAAGTAAAGAAGAAAATTATATGACTCGAGTGTGTGTTCTGCTGCTTATTTTTATTATTTATCATCAACGATGAGTAAAATGACATACATTGATGCATCCTCGAGTGAAATTTAGATTTATTTAAATGAAAATTTAGTGTTATTCGATCAAGGACTTTTAATTGCACGTACAGGTGTTTTTGTTTATTATTTTTATTACTGATTGTTCATTATTATAGATATTGCATGAAGACAGCTGTGGTTTTGGGTTACGCGCACATAAATTATATACCCTCACGTTGTTGCTTTGTAATTCACCGTCAAGACAAGAGAGTATTAAAAATGCACACACAATAGATTTCAGTCAGTCGTAATATTATGACGAGGAAGAAAAGTAAGATTATGGATAGGGTTGTGAGTCATAGATTCCTTTTCTTACCCTACAGACAATCAACCTGTCACATCCGAATCAAATTTAATTTTTCTCTTTAAATCAGGAAACAAGAATTGAATTTCACAGAAAATCGCTTAGCAATTAATTTATTATAATGATGAAGATCACGAACTATGAAATATGATCTGATAAGAAGGAGCAAGCAATTTCAAAACAATCAAATCCATCTATTTTTCAGAGTCATAATAAAAAAATGCAATTTTTTCCTTGCGGCTAAACATAACACCCAAAAACATTGAAATAACACCACAGAGAAGAAAAATACGAGCCATAATTGAAAAAATTATATATATGCAAATGTGCACGCGTGGAGCTCATAAAAGAGAAGCAAATATTTATGATTAACTGTTATTATACTGACCAGAGCGCATTTTTATTCATTTATGTTTAAAAATTGAAGTTTTAAAATAACGGTCATTTTAAAATTTGAAGTATTTAAATCAAATTTGATTTTTGATTTTAAAAATATTTTTAAGATTTGAAGTAAATAGACATTTAAGTTTTTAGGTTTTAAAATTCACTCTAATTCTATTTTACGGTCTTCAAAGAATTTAAATTTATTTTACCCGTTAAAATTTCAAAATCACAAATGTCGTTATTAATAAAAAACTTAAAGACAAACTGTTTAAAAATTTTAAACTCAAACTTTTAAAGAAAATAGAAAGAAAACATAAAAAATTGCATTTTGAAATAATAATGGAGAAAAAAATGTTATGCAAATTTGGGTGGACAATGAAATTGCGTGATTTGTTGTTATGAATGCACACACATTGAGCTAGTAATATCCTACTTTTTTTTACGGAACAAGCTTAAATCAATAGTTAATAGTGAGTGACGTTGCACATATTCTAAAGTGCTGCACATATATTCCAGCTGGCTAGCTCTTTAATCTCATTTGAAAAACTCACATATATCATGCATATACACAACTAATCTGCTTGCTAGCTTGCAATAATAAAAAAGAAAATAAACAAATATGAATTTATAATAATAATTTAATGTGTAGCTAAGCTAGCTTGCATTACCTTGCAATTATTGCTTTAGTTGTAAGAAGCCTACATTACATCGCTTCTTGGAGCCAACGAGAAGGAATGTTATTCTTGCTAAACACAATTTCTCATATCTTCCGCCATTCGCATAAATGCTCATGTTTAATTTAGTTATCGATTTATTACATTTTTTTGTGCATCAACAATAACAATAAGCGAGTGAATAAGAGAGCAAATGAAATTGAATTGCAATGAAAGAGAGGAAAAAAAAGATATTTTTTTCGTGTACCGAAGTTTTCGTTTTGGGTATATTGCATTTCACATTGGCGTAGATCAAGGTCGACATTGAATAAGAGATGAGAGATGAAAGTGGATTTATTTTCTTTTGAACTCTCACTCGCTTACTTATAATTATATTAAGCGTGAAGTTCTTTTAGCACAATTCAGAGAAAGAAAAAACGAGAGAAGATAATTCTACATCTTTAGTCAATTTGCAACATTTTTCATCAATTTCTCTTTGAGATTATTAAATGTTGTTAGTTTCTTTTTTCAAAAAAGGAGGAGGCAATGCAAGCAACAGAGAGAGAAAAATGAAATTGTAATCATAAATCTGACTTAATTGAAGCATAAATTTTCTTTACTCTCTTACGAGTAAGAAGTAATCAGTTCGTATTCATGTTTTAAATAAACAACACTTTGAGAATTTTTTCTTGTGCAAGAAGCGCTTAATTGAAGCTTGTTGGGTTGATTGGGTTAATAATGGATGCGTATTGATGCAGAATTGAAAGTTATGGGTTGAGATTTTACCTTCGGATAAATTAGAAAAATGGTTCAAGAACGGAATAAGAACATTTATCCTAGTTTTATGCAATGAAACAGATTCAGTGTAAAAAATTTTCGTATTTTATTTCGTCAAAAAATTAATTAAAACTTTATTAACCTGTCTGTAATTTTTCAAAAAAATTCCCACTTTTGGATTCATAACGTAAATGATCAAAATTACTCAAAAATATACTAAAAGTAGTATTTCAAAAAAAATTATTTCATAATCTCTGATCAATAATTTAAAACCTACTAAAATAGTAATTTTGAAAACTTTCATTTTTTATGAGTTTCGATTTTACAAACTAAATCGTAAAATAATTTTTTTAAAAAACCTTTCAAGACATATCATGTAAAATTCAACAAAATGTCAATTTAAATGAAAATTATTTTCTAATATAAAACAATTATTTTAGCAATGAGCTAAAAATTTCTTCATCAATTTAATATATATCGAAAGATCACACAAGGTCTCGCCTTAATTTATTTCACAAAAAATTCAAGCATGAAAGGAAAATTGAATGAAAAATGGCACCCAGTAACTCAATAAGCATACAATAATAAATTGCTCAATATTTAGCTACTAACATAATTCTGTTCTCTCTCTCATACTCGATAACCTAAAAAATTTGCATTTATTGAAATTTACATGCGAGATGTATCAACTGCTGCTTGTACAATAATAATAATAATATTTCTGTCATTTGTAATTCCCTATCTATTTTTTCTCTCTCAAATATCGAATAGTTACATAATAAATAAAAAAATTAAATTTATGTTTCTATGCAATGAAAAAAATCTTTTATTTATGCCATGACATTCTATGCAGATGATGATGATGAAAAATGAGAGTTTTAAAAACATATAAAAAGGTTTCATGTTGTTGTTTGAAGAAGAAATAAATTGCGAAAAAATTGCAGAATATGGAAGGTGTCATACAATGTAGATAATGTTTTTTGCTTTTTCTCAGAGTTGTTTAATGTCAAATTTTTCTCTTCAACTTCAATGCTTAAAAATAACAGTTTTATGATATTTAAAATAGTTTTAAATCTATTTAATTGTTGAAAATTCAAGAAAAATTTTAGTCATTAATTAAAAACAAACAAAATAAGAAAGAAATCTTTATTTTTTGGCAAAAATCTAATCCAGATCTGAAAAATTTAATTATAAATTTAACAGTTTTGTAGAATTCAAAAATAAACTATCAAAATTCTAGAATAAATTTAAATATTTTCAATAGAATTTTCATTAAAGCTTTTTTTATACAGGAATTTCATAAAATTCTCCAACAAACAACTCTGTCAATTACCTATCTTTAAGTTCGTTAGATTAAAAGTATTTAATGAAGCATGAAAAGAAATTGTCGTAAGCAATGTCACTTGTCAAAAGTGCTGAGTTTTGAAAAGTGCAAGAGAAAGGAAGATCAGTTGGTCGCATCACACAGAAAAATTGCACATTTAGAAGAATTGTGTCAGTATGCTAAGCACAGAACGAATTTCTCATTGTCACTGCGTCGTGATCTTTTGTATCTTTTTGCTCTCGATGCAACTGATTTACATAAAAACTCTGTTCCGCGTATATTCAATTGACATTGCACTCATTCGTGGGTGGGGAACATTTCAATTGCGATCCCATCGACAAAATTCGCTCAGAAGTTAACTGTCGTTGCTGTTACTGCAGATTTAATCTTTTTCTTTCATCTATTTTTACATCTCAATCGCGTGTGTTAGTAAATGTGCAACTTGCTTTCACGCAAATCAATCTCGCATCGTCTAAGAATAATATCAGGTTGTTAAAAAAAAAAGTAGTCACTTTTTAGACGCTTTATTTAAGGTGCTCGTTCTCAAAAACTATTCACTCGATTGACAAACGGTGAAAAGTGTTATAAAGTTAATATAATTAAGCAGTTTTTAAGGTACATTTAGTTTCGATTTCATTTTGTTTTCAGCTTTTAATTTTGTTCCAAAAAATGGTCAAAAGTTAAATTTTTTTACTCAAAACTTTAACAGCGTTTTTCTCGAAAGTTTTCCATTGACAAAAATCAGCTTTAGTTTTGTAAATTAAGTTTATTTCAAGGTTTCAAGAACTTCAAGCAGAATCTCTTTATCTTTTCTAGTTAAAAAGTTATGAGCATTCAAAAATGTCGACTTAAAAATGGAGGCTTTTTCTAAAATGCTCATATCTCGGAAAATACTCAATTGATCGAAATGATTTATATACCATTCGATCGGTCTTAAAATGAACTAAATTATGCTAAACAGTAAATGGAAGTTCAGGTGTTCACGAATTCTTCATATATTTCAAAATTCTTTTGTTTACAACATGTCAAAAATGTAAACAAACAAATTGTCAATATTCTTTCGTTTATATTCTTTTCAGTTACATCGTTCCAAATTCAAATTAATACTTTAATCGTTTAATTATATTGTATTTTAACTAACAGAATAAGGATAATAGTTTGGAACGATGTGATTGGAAATTTATAAACGAAAGAAAATTGACAATTGTTTTGTTTACATTTTTGACATGTTGTAAACAAAAGAATTTTGAAATATATGAAGAATTCGTGAACACCTGAATTTCCATTTACTGTTTAGCATAATTTAGTTCATTTTAAGACCGATCGAATGGTATATAAATCATTTCGATCAATTGAGTATTTTCTGAGATATGAGCATTTTAGAAAAAGCCTCCATTTTTGGTTCGATATTTTGATTGTTCATAACTTTGTAACTATGAGAGATAAATAGAATCTGCTTGAAGTTCTTGAAACCACTTGAAATAAACTTAATTTACAAAACTAAAGCTGATTTTTGTCAATGGAAAACTTTCGAGGAAAACGCTGTTAAAGTTTTGAGTAAAAAAATTTAACTTTTGACCAATTTTTTGGAACAAAATTAAAAGCTGAAAACAAAATGAAATCGAAACTAAATGTACCTTAAAAACTGCTTAATTATATTAACTTTATAACACTTTTCACCGTTTGTCAATCGAGTGAATAGTTTTTGAGAACGAGCACCTTAAAATAAAGCGTCTAAAAAGTGACTACTTTTTTTTTTAACAACCTGATAAATTGGATAAAATTTTTCATTTTTTTCAATTGATTTTAATCTCACTATTACAGCTACTTGATTTTTTGATTAATTTCAACATCATTAAAGAGCTAGAGCTGTTGAGACATTTCTTTCACTGAATGAAATTGAAATTAATAATTGTTTATATATGCGGAATACATTAAATAATTGATAGTGTGATTGTGACTCTTGCTGCTGCTGCAATAAAAATAACATTTCGCGTGGTCTATCAGCAATCTTTAACAATTTAATTACCTTTCATTTGTGCCATTTAATGAGAGCAGAATGTAGCAGAAAAAATCTTTTACTAAAATGCAATTGCACTCGCTTTACACAATGAAATGAGGCGGCAATTTTTAAGTCATACACACAACAAGCGATAAGCGTATGAAAAAAGCTTACAGGAGAAATTTATTGAGCATGATTTCTTCAATAAATTTCTCATTTGAGCTCTTAAGAAGTTTAATGGAAAATCTATGTGCTGTTACTCTGTGTTGTTATAATAAATGGGCAAATGAGATCTAAACTGTTTAGAGTCTGAATTATGAGATAGCATTAAAAATTGAATTTAATTTGTCATTAATTGTAAAAATTTATGAATAAATTGAAAATTTTGTCACGTGATTATAAAATTTGAAATTGAAAATTGTTTAATTATTAAAAACTTCAGGACTCTAATCTTCTAATATGGAATATAGCATATATTGCATTTTTTTGCTAAACTTTTTTAAAAATTTAATTTTTTATTTCACACCTCAAATTTGTCTCGCCTTAAATGTTTTAACTCTATTTAATAAAACTCTACACCACATAAAAATAAAATTATATCAGATGACTTTTACATCAAATAATTAAGCTTGTCTTTTTGTATGTTATTTTAAAAATATAGGAATTGCAGCAGCATCAGCTATGTAAAGATATAGTTTTTCAAGAGTAAATACAGCAGCAACAACAAACTTATTTTTATATTTGCATGCAGAATATGTATCTCAATGTTAATTGTCTTGTGCAATACTAATGAGTTGTGAAGTTATTAGCGAGAAAGTGTTTTTTTTTTTTGCTTTAGTCGACAACAGCAAGAGTCTCATAACTTATCCAGCGTGGGTTACTAATTCCCACTAATTAACGCATTTCGCCATATCACAATTAACATTGTATGTTCTTCCACCTCTCTATGCTTGTTACCATAAAGATTTCTACCTTTTGCTGTTGCTTTCAATGCACATCTTGTTATAAATGTAGAAAGACTCTTTTTATGCTTTTTACACACAAATTTGCTCAGCTGCATTAAATGATCTCACACAGAAAAGGAAAAAAAGAATGGAATATTTTAACACATTACAGAATTTTCAATTCTCTTTTTTAACACTCTATGGACGATTCTCTCTTGCAAAAAATATATACGAATTGAATGGGAAAGCATTCGCTAACGAAGTATTAAAAGGAAAGAAAAAGAACATGAAAACAATTTTTTTAACATCGAATAGTGCCAAAGTGCATATCATCGTGTGTTACAAGAATACAACGAAAAAAAAGATGGCAAAAAATTATTTGTTACAGAGCGAGTTATAATAATTTTAAATTGATTGTTGTTATAATCATAAATGATATTAGAAATGGAATATATAAATTTTGAATATCTTTATGATGTGATAATTATCAAGATTTTAATTCAGGAATTTAATGCTTTTGACAAATTTTTTCTATTTAAATTAATGTTAACTTCAGACAAATTTAAGTCAAATTGAAGGGAATTTAAAATAGATAAATGAATAAAATATTTGTTGATTTAATTACTAATATCAGTCAATTTTTAAAATTAAATTCAAAAAATTAAGTAATTCAATATTTAATTTTATATTCAACTTTTTATTTTTAATACTTAATGACAAATTTTAAAAAATTTAATAAAATTAAGTTTTCATACAAATTACCAAAAGAAGTTTAAAGAAATAAAAATTTTTTATGATAAATTATACATTTTAGCAAAAGATAAAATTTAGTAGAAAGCAACATTAAAATAATCTCTACCTTTTCAATGTAAACTAAAAATTTTTTTAAAAATTTAAATCAAAAAATTCTGACTTAATTTTATTTTTGCAAAAAGAGCAAAAATTTCTAGTATAAAAAAAAAAATTTATATCAATTTACTATTCATTTTTTGCAAGAACAACAACTAATAGTAGTGAAAAAAGTGATTCACACAAAAAAGGAGATGCATTCAATTCAATAAGTGTGTACAATGCTTCTTATAAGCATGTGTTGCATCATAATCACACAAACAGAAAGAAGAAAGAGAAAAAAATATTGTGATGTCTTTATACATTTCCAAAATCAGGAAATTGTATGCATAAATAAGCAGAAAACATATTCTTCTGCTTGCAATCTGAACAGCACTTTATTTTACGTGAAAAACAGTTAGAATTTACAAGGAAATATTGTAAATTATCTGAACATGATTTAATTATATATGCGCGATATTTTAATGCCATTTTTGTTGTTATTGCCATAACAGCAATGTTTTTTATTTTTTATTTGCATCGAGGCCTATTGTAAATTGAGAAAAAGAGATTTTCATTTTGATCTAGGAATGGGCTTGCACAAATTCTCGAAAAAATACTTGAACTCACTCTAGGGTGGGTAAAAAGTTACATGAATATGCCACAAGTATTTTCTTGTTAAATTAATTAAGAAACAGCTTTCGATTAATTGAATTTAATTAATAAATATCTTGCCTTTTTTTCTATTTCTTATTGCAGCGTGACGGTGACAGTCATGGGCAGTGAGCAATACTGCTTAAGGTGGAATAATCATCAATCCAACCTGTTAGGGGTTTTTAGTCAACTACTGCAGGACGAGAGCTTGGTGGACGTTACATTAGCTTGCTCAGAGGGCACTTCCATCCGAGCCCATAAGGTAAGTCAATCACTCGACCATAAATGAACGAATACAATTTAAATTATGGCAAGAAATCATAATTTATGGCTCAATAATAATAATATTGATAGATTGAGCCGTAGAGAGTTGAAATGCATTGTATGTGAGCGCGCACATCGTGGCTTCCGAACGAAGCAAATTTCTCATGTCTGACAAATGCTAAAGATGTTAAAAGCGATACGAGCATATAAAATTCAGCAGAAAAGAATGAACACAACTGGAGAGCTCTCCGTAGAATGAAAATGGATTTTGTAGACTATTGCTTTTTACTTTTTTCTCTTCATTTTGAATTATACTCTTTGCTGCAAAAAACATTTCCTGCTTCTGTACAATTTTCTTTCTTTTCAAATAATATGTGAAATTTATGCGGATGAACCGTACTTAAATTGCATTAAAAAACCACAAGAATTTAATGCGTTAAATTGAGTTTTTAAAATTCTTAAGAAATAAAAATCGATTGTTAAATTTATCAAACTTTTGAATTGAAATTTTAAATATTTTAACGAATTTTCATTATTTGAAATTTTTAAATTCAAAAAACCGTTATTTTCGTAATAAAATATTGAAGATCTTTCGATAGCTGGACAGAAATGAAAAATTATTTAACCATGAAATAACTATGGATGCATGCTCATGTATGTCTTGCAGCAAAAACAATGAATTATAAAAGCTTTTCCCTACAACCTTTCCAACTAGTTCACATAAAACAATAGGGAAAAGAAATTTTAGTTAATTATGGTTACTTATAAACGCCCACAGAAATGGTAAAAAAATAATCATAAGTCTTACCTTTATATGAGTGATATGTCGAAGAAATAAAAAGCTTAAAAAGTCTCATTAAAATAATCTCAATGTGCTATTTTGCATAGTACACTGAATGAGTTTTAATAGAAAATTTCCTTTTTGAAAAATGTGTGTGCGAGAGAAAATTCCGTTAAGAGCATATTGTTTGTCCATCAAAATAAGTATATGCATAGTCAACGTACAGTGCAATGTGCATTTTTTATTCATAATAAATTAAATTAGCTTTTAGGCTTCTTAAGTTTGTTTTTCTTGTCTTTTTTGCTTTCTTTTCAAGGTTTGCAACGTTTGAAAAAAAAAATTATTTTTAGCAATAAATTTAAAATATTTTTATTTTTTGAAAAATTTAATTATTCATCAAAATAATTATCATAAAATATAATGAATATTGAGAATTTAAATAATTTAAAATTTAAAAAATCGTTAAAAAGAAAACTTTTTTCAAAAATTTTCTAGAATTTTCTAAACCTTGCATATAAAAAAGATATACTCATAGACTACTGTTGCTACAGCAGCTAGCTACTAATAAACCGGCATATATTATAATGCTACTACACACAATTCAATTTATGCTTATGCTTATGCATCATGAAAATATAATGTACTCTTAGTTGTTTTACAAATTTTCTCCTTCTTCTTACTCTCTCTCTCTCTCTATCTCCTACTACTACTCTCTATATATGATATGTAAATAAGGAAATTTTCAAGAATGCGTAACCTACAACTGCGACAGAAAGAAAGAAAAGAAAAAAATGCATTTATCTTGGCTTAAATTGAAATTTATTGCTTGCATTAAAATTGATATCAAATGTGTAAGAGATGCAAGCATGAAAATTTGTGTCAGCATCCGCATTGCACACTCTTACACTCGACTCTATAATTAGAAAATTGTGTAATATACTTTTTGTGTGTAAAACATATTAAAACATATCTCTAATATGTAAATTGTAAATGTCTCGAAAACAACATTTTGCGAATGTTTCTAGTTTTCTTGCATGATCCCGTTTTCTTATAGATAAAATCTATCTTATCTCTTAATTGATATTCATCTCTTTTACTCTCCTCTCTTGCTGTGCTCTGTACTATGTGTGTATAAATTGATTCAAAGTCTAAGAAAGAAAAGAAAAATTAATTACGATTAAAACAGAAGCAATGTTAGAAAAAAATATTGTAAAGGAGGAGAAAAAATAACATTTAAGGAAATATATCAGCAAAGCTTTTTTTACAACTAATTTCATTTAATTTCACTAACATAACTAATTCCAAGCATGGCAGGAAAAAACATAAAATTATTCAAGATGTTACCTTTGAGATCTATCTCTTTCGTAAAAGAGTGAACAGCAATTACTGATCATTTGCAATAGCAAAAATAAACGACAAGAAAAAATATTATTCGTTGGAAATTTTTAAATATTTTATGATACTTTTAGAATTTATTTGTAACTGACAAAATTTCAAAACTTTTTAAAATATCTATCATTTGGAAATTAAAGGAAATCAAAATTTACTTTGTCGCCATTTTGAATTTTTCGAAGCCTTGATTATAAAAATATCTATCATTTTAAGTTCAAAAAATTCAAATTAAAAAAATTACAATATTTAAAAAAATATTAAAACAAACCCCAGGTAAAAAATTACAGTAGTAACAGCAAGAAACATGTTTTGACTTTTGCATTCGCAGCATTTTATTACCACTCTCAAGACATAATTTTTTTTGTGTATGTTGCACTCACAGTCAATACTTATCTTTACCTTTTAACTATTATTGCATTTAACATTTAAGTAAAGAAAAGTTTGTTAGTGATGACAATTTATTTTTATTGTTATTTGGAAGTAACAAAGGTGATGAGATTTAATTGAGTTTTCTTGCTGACTCTGTTGTGAAAGAAAGTTTATTGGGTTGCAATAGTGTGATTAATAAGAGCCATTCTATGCTCTATAGAAGAAAGATTGCACACATGTGCACATGTGAGGATTGAACAGAGCACATTGATTGAAAACCGTGATCATAGATTTAAGATAAATGCTCGCTGATAATGGCATAAGACGTAAGTTAATTAAAGGCTGTAAAAGCGACGAGATAAAGTCAAATGTCAGCGATATTGCGTTATGTGAAAGCCATTTAAATCAGCTGACGATGATGATACGCATGTTGCTTGTGCTAATCCCACTTAGAATTTCAATTTCTTGTCGACGAGGTAATATAAATGTTAACAAATATACGAGTTTCTTGTCAGCTAGCTCATGCTCTCGCGCAAGAAATTGTTTCCGGGTTTGATGCGTTTTTTGCCTTGTGTGCAAGATTATTAGTTTTTATGTGTACAATTTTCTGCTTCTCCTCCCATGCATTCGTTTTATCTTTATTTCTCTCTTTTTCTTTAACCACAAAATAGCGAATTAAACTGTAAATTTCACTCATAGATTCCTTCACGATGCCTTACAGTGTTGTATATTTTTTTATATATGCTCGCGACTTACGCAAAATGTACCAAAGAAAAATAATTTATCGACTAATAATTTCAATTTTTTCTCTACTTTGTGTGTGTGCAAGCATTAACTAAGATGCGAAAATTATCTTTTGATGTCTCTCAATATGGGCAAATGCAATTTTTATTCATGTTCAATCTATGTTGCGAGAGAGCAATTTCGCATCTATATGCAGAAACGCAATAAATTTCATTTAAATTATTTACTGCATATCTCTATTATATGAACATACTCTTAGTGATTATTTGCTGAATGATGAACATTTATTGATTTTGAAATTTTCATGTCAAGGTTTTTCTATATTTATCATCAAACATAATTTTCAATAATTTAAAAAATGCGTTGAAAAAATATTTCAATTTCAAATTTTTAAAATACGTTAAGAAGTAATTTGAATATTCAGGATTCAAAAATTTGTTAATATCAGTAAACCATAACATTTTAAGTGAATTAAAAAATACTTGATTTAATAAAATCTTTACATTTTAAATTCTACAAATACGTTATATAAAGAATTTTAAACTCAAAATTTGTAAATTCGTTTAAAATAAAATTTTCAATTATAAGTACAAATTTCTAAAATACGTTAAAATAAAAAGTTCTTAAATTACGTTATAATAGAAATCATAAAGCTTAAACACATCAAAAAATAAAATTTTACAATGTTGCAACAATTTTTATCTATCTCTAAACAAAAAAAATTCAAAGAATTTATCTCGAAGGGATGACGAATGCATTGAGATTTATGAACGTGTAGATAAAAAGTTGTGATTTATTGATAGTTTGCACTTTGGAATTGAAAATTGATTTATATGATTACAAACTAAAAGGGCTTTTATTAAATTAAATTAGTTAGCTGCAACCGATTATTTTTTCATTTATTATTTGCTTAACCTCAAGGAAACTTTTTGTTCCTAGTTGCAGAATAATTGAATTTTCGAATGATTATGTTTAAAACACTCGTGAATACAGATAAAAAAATGTTTAATCATTTTTGACCATTTGTGGATGATTTGCAAAATATATTTAAGCTCAGCTTGAACTGCTAATCTCTTGTTCACTAATCTCATTGACCATGACTCAATTTAGACATTTCAAATCAACATAAAAAAATCAATCACAAATCAGGATCATGGAAAAATCAATTTGCTAAATTTTATATTTTTAGATTCGAAACAAATCGATAATTTGTCCATTATGTTGTATAATTTTGAGATCACAAAAGCCTTTTTCAATGTTTTAATTTGCTTCATTTTCTATCACAATCTGTTATTAAAAGTTTTTTTAATTGAGTTGAATAAATTTTGTTATTGTTAAAAATTTCAAAATTGTTTGAGTATCAAAGAAAAATAAAAAACATTTTTGGTTTGAAATTAAAAAAGAGTATTAAATTTTAAACTCAAATATATTTTATAACGGTTTTAAGATATTTGAATTTTTTTAAAAAATATTATAATGAAATTTAAATATTCCTAAATAAATCATTGAAAATTATGAATAATAATTTGAAAAATTTGATCGAAAAATTAAGAACCGAAATCTTTCAATTTATCGATTTTTTAAAAAGAAATTTAACCTTTAAAAAATTTTGGAAATTAAAATTTTAAAAATAAAATATTTATAATTCATGACTCAATTTGATAAACAAGAAATTTTCATGACATAAAAACATCATCCCTAAAATTACACAATAAAAAAATAACAAAAAAACATTCTCTAAAAAATAATTTTCACCATATATTAAAATGGAGTTGGTGACAAAAAATTAAATGACGCATTGAACATACAACACCGTTAATGAAGACACAAATACATAGAATTTAAACCTTTACAAGATTTAAAAATGCACACACATATACACATAAATGTAGTGTCAAATGTGACTAGATACACATTATTTATTTATTTATTTTTTTAAATATTTTATTTTGCGCTAGTTAGAAAAAAGAGAGTAATAACTATAATTTGAGGCGGAAAAAATAAATAATCATCAGGCGCTTTAAATTATTGCACGATTGCAAAGAAGAGAAAAGAAGAAAAAAGCTCCAACATAGAAATCGAATGTTATGTTCAAAAGTATCGCGAAATAATAAATTATTGTTCGTGCACATAAATAGGTGCAAACGCTATGTGTCTGCGGGAACATCGCATTGCGAATAATCATTAAGTATATTTATATACATTTTTCTCTCTTAATTTGATATGTATAATAAAGCAAAGCGCACAAAGAATAAAAAACAGAATGCTAAAGAGACCCGTTCCTTTTTTACAATGTCGCGACGCATCAGACCTGAACTGTGAGGCCACAAAAAATGCCCAAAATGTTATTTTTTTCTAATTAGTTTTTTCTACTGCCTTTTTTTCTCGTGTGCACACAATGCGGAAACACACTGAATGTGTGCTGTATATACAATCAAAATAAAGAATAAAACACACATCTAAATTCTTATAAAAAATGAATTTCATACACTTCTTTATCTAACTCTTTTGAGCTGACTGTGGCTTTAGTATTTTGTGATGCGTATTCATTCCCGAAAAAAATGACTTCTTGTTATTATTGACGTCCCCCAACTGCTGAATATGTGTGTAGACGGCAAGCAAGACATAATAAAACAAATTTTGTTTCAATTCTTATTTTTCTTCTTCTGCACACATGCAGAATTGTTTTTTTTTTCATTTCTGACTTCAGAAAGTTGATTGTTGTTGAAGGATATTCCTTATTTTTTCGTTCATCTTTTAAAAGATTAACTTCTTTTATTTTGCTGCTATGCAATTATATAAAAACAATTTAGCTAAAAAATTAGTTATATGAAACGTATTTTGAAAATTTAAAATTTTATTGATTTTTTGAATTTCAAAATTTTTAGTAATTTTTATAACTTTAAATATTTTGTGAAATTTCGTGTCCAAAAATACTATGAAAAATTGTAAATTTTCAAGATTTTTTTCAAACTTTTATTCAGCAATTAATTTTTTGGAATTTAAATTTGAAAAATTGGTTAAAAATTTTATTCGTTCACACGAACGGGTGACGGCTTCTACGAAAGAATAAAAAATTTTCGTAAACTTTCGTAAAATTCTTAATTTTCGTAAATTCAAATCAGATAAATTTCAACATTTTCAGTTATTTTCAATGAAAACAACAAAAACTTTCGTTATTTTTAAAAAATCTCAAATATTTTGTCGCGATTGAAATTTTTTACTGCGCACTTCAATTTACAGGAAAATTCTTTCTTAATTTTTTTCTCTTATTTCTTCACAACTATGCAATAGTTGTGTTCTTTAATATTTATGCAATTGATTTCTTGTTATTTCAGCACAAACCGTTCAGTAATTTACGAGATTTAGGAAAAATAAATTTCGCATTTTTTTGTTTGTTTACATTTTTGCTCGAAATCTTTTGAAATCCCTACAAAATTGTGAAATCTTTCGAAATCCTTCGAAATCTTTCGTAATCTTTCGAAATCCCTTCGAAATTTTTCTTTTTTCTTCGGAAAAAATTTCTTTCGTAGAAGCCGTCACCCCCTCGCGTTTACAAATGTAAAATTTATTTTTAAATTTGGTTTTGAAAATTTTTGTTTCCATTTTGAAAACGTTCTATTTTTGATTTTTGAAAAATCAATTCTTACTAAGCACATCAATCCGTTAAAAACAAAAGAATTTATTTTTGAAATTATCCTTCTTCATCTTCAAACTCTAAATTCTTTTTTGATTCTTCATTATCCACATGGTTCTTTTATTTGCGCTTCAGATGTGTCTATTTTTAGAATAAAAATACATTCTCAAACATTTTTGATTGATTTCAATTACTTTTTGTAAATTGTTAAAATGAAGAATAAAAATTTGTTACCAACATGTTAATCTCAAAATATAAAACTGCATGCAGTGAAGATCAAATTTTTTATAAAAATAAATAAATGACTTAATAGAATAAAAATTCTGCTGGTTTGCCGAATTTTTGCGGCGAAGAGTGAAAGAAAATGTGTGTGCATGCGTGTGTATGTGTATAAGTAGATGCGATCGTTTGAAAAAGAGAGAACGCGCTTTCGCACTGAATGCGAAGCAATCGAACAACAAAAAAATCTGAATAAAGGCAATAAGAAGAAGATTTGCAAGCGGAAAGTACAAAATTTTGTTGACCTCGTCGTGTTCGGCTCGCTTGAATTCAAGGTCGAAACTTTGTGTGTATTTTTTTCTGCGAGAGTGCGAAATTTTTTTTCGGTTGTGTATTTTTTGCGAATTTTGATAAGAAAACGAGCGAGAATTCTTTTTTGGAAATAAAAAAAATTAATCAAATCTATTGCGATGCTGAAATTGTAAAATGCCAAGTTGAGTGACTACATATAGACTAAATAATGATAAAATACAAAAAGAAACACATTGTATGACTTCCAAGAAACTTTAAGTGCCATACGATGTGTGCGAGCGATGAAGTGTAAGAGAAATATGCGAAATTAGACACTGAAGATTGTTTATTTATGCCATAATTTAGTCTGATAAATTGTCGTTCAGAATTTACAGTGAAAAGTAGAACAATTATTCTTGTGAGTTATGATTTATTAAATTACTTCAATGCGTTTTATTTATTTATATTTGTCAAATATTTAGGGTAAAGGAACCTAATTCGGACCCACTCCTAAATCGGACTTATTTTACTCAATTTTCCTACTTAAACGAAGTTATATCATTGAAACTTTGATAAATTTGATTGAATACTATTCATATAATTGTATTTCAGTGATAATACTTGCAATTTAATGATGATTTCTTGTCTAAAATGTCAATTAAAATTTTTTCCATATAAAAATTTTTTTTGTTTATCTCATGAAATTCTTTATTTTCCTATCATTTTTCGATCACTTATCGAATTATAGTAACTAAACAAAAGTCGTAGTTTTTAATTACACCATAATTTTGCTTCTATATTGTTTATAAATTGAGTTATTCACTGAAATATGTCGGAACCTAAATCGGTCCCATATAAAATTCCTAAATCGGACCCACTAGTTTAATTTGTTTGTAGTTTGGTGGTGCTAGTATCGTTTTCAACATTTTACAAAAAAATTTCTCAAATCAAATTAAGATTATTATAGTTAGATTCTACGTTTCATTAGCTTTCTATTGATAAAAAATTTCTCAGAATGAATAAGTACAAAGAGAGAAATCATGATTCGAAAATTCAATACAAAATGTAAACAAAAAACAAAAAATTCGCAAAGTTTTCTCAAGAATTTTCCAAATTCTTAAAATGATTATTATCACTATTTTAAATTATTTTAAAGGTAATATTGGTTTAAATAAACATTTATGCCATTTGTTCAATCAAAAATCTGTAAGTATTTCGAGTGAACTCATCATATTTCATTGAATAAATGTAAAAATAAATGAATTTTGGGTCCGATTTAGGTTCTTTTGTGGGACCGATTTAGGATCTCATAGGTCCGGTTTAGGTTCCACTATGTTTTGCTTAATTACCATTAAATGGCTGAATTTAGAGGATCGAAAATGTTTATAATGAAACCTCCCGCCTTTTTTGACTTATTAATTCAATCAGAATTGAAATCAGACAAATATTAAAAAAGTTATTGAAGTTTGAAATAACAAAAATATGAAAATGGGTCCGATTTAGGTTCCTTTACCCTAGTAGAATTTTAGAACAAACAAATATTTGAGAATTTTTAAAGATAAAATTGTGGATTTTTAATGAAAACTAAATTATTTTTGATGAATTTTCTAATGAATTTTTTTGTCAACAATCTTATGAAATGCAAAATTTCATTTTTACTTTGTTGAATCACTTTGTTTTGTTTTATCAACTGTAAATTTTCTTCTAATCAGGACAAACAGTACGTTTTAGATAATATTTTGTGTATATATCGTAACAAAGAAAGGTCATATTTCTAAACAAAATTTAATTGAAAGTGAACATTTTTAGTCAAATTTTAACAATTAAGAACGTTTAACCAAAAAGTTTAAGTTCTTTTATGATGCACATCATTTTTAATTTAAAATATTGAAAAATTTTTATTCTTTTTATTTTAGAAATTTTTTTTATTTTTTATTTACGTTTTGATGTATTAATTTTTGACAGAATTTGCTCCAATTTTTTTCGGATAAAACCAGGGAAAACAATTTTTTAAAATATGAGAATTCAAAAAAATTAATAATGACTTTTTTTTAAAAATAAAAATGAAAATTTTTTAAAATTTTTATTGTCAATAATGACAATGCAAATTTTATTTTAAAGAAATCAGAGTTGTTACAGGCGACAGGCGAAAAAAAATTGAATTTTTTAAAATTTTATTTTTTTAATTTTTTTGGTATGATAATTATAAAAATGCATGGGAAAAATATTTTTGAATTTTTTTCAAAAATTTTGATTTTTCCCGGCCCAAAAACTGTTCTTCACTTGCATTTCTGTCTATTTTTGTGTTTGAAAATTCATAACTTTTCACCAACTTATTCGAAAAATATGATTGATAGCTTGTTAGAAAGATAATTTTAAGTCCTTTTTAATAATATATTATATGTAATATAAAAACTTAAAACTATGGTCACAAGAGCACAATTATTGACATCATTATGGGATTTTTTGGCATTTAATTAAGTCAAAAATTCGAAAAAGTTTCAGAAAAATTATTTTAATATCTTAAAATATTGTTTTGGATTATTTTTATACGAAACACACAAAATTTTTCCGCAAATCAATATGCAACAAGAGTGCATGCCATAAGGCATGTGCTGCCAGTCTGAGTAAGTCTTTTTGAAAAAAATTTCAAAATTGCCTGAAATATCTTTAAAATAACAAGAAATGAAAAAATATGCCATAAAATTAATTTTTTAGATAAAATTTCATTTTTAAATCACGACTCAAAATTTAGAGAAATTAATGAAAATTTGCATTTTTGAAGAAAATTTCGATGCACTTTCCTCTACGAGTTTTATCTAAAAAATTAATTTTATGGCATATTTTTTCATTTCTTGTTATTTTAAAGATATTTCAGGCAATTTTGAAAATTTTTCCAAAAAGACTTACTCAGACTGGCAGCACATGCTTATGGCATGCACTCTTGTTGCATATTGATTTTGCGGAAAAATTTGTGTGTTTCGTATAAAAATAATCCAAAACAATATTTTAAGACATTAAAATAATTTTTCTGATGCTTTTTCGAATTTTTGACCTAATTAAATGCCAAAAAATCCCATAGTGATGTCAATAATTGTGCTCTTGTGACCATAGTTTTAAGTTTTTATATTACATATAATATATCATTAAAAAGGCCTTAAAATTACCTTTCTAACAAGCTGTCAATCATATTTTTTGGATAAGTTGGTGAAAAGTTATGAATTTTCAAACACAAAAATAGACAAAAATGCATGTAAAGAACAGTTTTTGGGCCGGAAAAATCAAAAATTTTGAAAAAAATCAAAAAAAATATTTTCCCATTACTATTTATAATTTACACAACCAAAAAACCACAGGTTTGATTTTTCTGACGAAAAAAATTTTTCGCCTGTCGCCTGTTCGCCTGTCACAGGCGGCCCTTTTTGACAGGCGGCCTGTGAAAAAGGCGGCCTGTCAAAAAGGCGGCCTGTGAAAAAAGGCCGCCTGTCAAATTTTTTTCACAGGCGGCCTTTTTCACAGGCGTGGTGCCTTTTTTACAGGCCGCCTGTATTTTCGCCTGTAACAACTCTGAAAGAAATCAATAAAAAAATTTCATTTTGTCAATACAGACTTTGTTTACTTAAAAAATTTTCTTCTTTCAAAAAAATTTCACATTGAGATCAGACATAAAACAAATAAAAATATGATATATGTGTCATATTTACTTTAAATTCTTTACTAAGAACTTACCTAAATAAATCAAAGGTTCTAATTACAAAAATATTTTTAAAAAATGACTCACAATTAAAAGAATTGAATTTTTTTCTATTAAACATGAAAATTCCAAAGACAACCAATAAATATGCATAATTTATAGTGTCAACCCATAATTAAAGACATTGACAGTGTCACATAGAGAGAGAAAAAAAAGTTAATGCGATATAAATTAAAGATTAAAAGAAATATTTTTACTATCTGTCGATAATTGTAATTATCTCAGCTACTTTTGTGCGAATTGTGTGTATTAATATTCAAGAGATAAACAAAGTTGCTGCTCCAACTATGAAATAACTCCTTAAGTTTTTTTTTTATTTTTTAATTTGCATTCCAATAGACCATTAAAGTCATCGCCATCAATTTGCTTTCTAAGATAACATTATTAAAAAAGTTCAATAGTACTGCATGTATAACACTTTTGTGAGAGCCGGAACAACGAAAAATTGCATAAATGTTGTTGTATAGTGCAAATAAATAAATAAAAGTTACAAATCGTGAGTCAAAAGACCTTGTATGAACATTCTAATTACATTATACGCTCGCCATCGAGTTGTGTACGCGATTTTTTTGAAGAATGTGGCTCTTGAGAAACAACAACTCACTACGCTTTGCATAAAGTCATTATTAGATGCGGAAAATTACTATTTATCCTCCCTAATGATGCATTTGAGTCATCTCAAGTGTCTTCAATATTTCAACTCACGAATTTCTCTCACATTTACATTTTGAAACTTGTTTTTTTTTTTATATTTTGTGGGTGAATGGAAAGAGAGTTTTAAATACTCGCCTGCCTGCTTCATTTGAGAGAGATTTTAATCTGTAATAGGTTTCAACAGCAATTGTTTGTTAGCGAATACGAATGTTATTTGCTGCAACTTCATTATAATGCGCTACGACATGCATATAATAAAAATATTAATAGTCCAAAGCGCCTAAAGCTATAACCATTCCTTTCAATTCACAATAATAATAATAAAAAATATATAGGCGATTGCGTAGATCAGGAAAGAAAGCGAGCACGCTTAAGTGATTGTTAGTGAATGAATGCGAAAATTTCTTTGTGAGATATTTAAGTAATGTTATCATAATGATGGCATTTGGTAGGGATTAGTTGATTGAATGGACAGTCTGACTGACTAACTTACTGGAGGTTTAAATTATAGCATAATTTTGCTTATTTAGTTGCTGTTAAATGCTACATTAGGAATGAACTCAATTAAGTTTATTAGCTTTTATTTAAAAATTGTTTTCTTTAGTACAAATTTAAAACTAAATTTCTCCTAAATGGTTAAATAAAAATTCAACATGAAACTGCTTCAATTTAAACTTCTTCAAAAGTAATTTTGTCAATCACTGACAATTAAAATTATTTGATAAATACTTTTTAAGATTTTTTTAAAGGTAGTTGCTTTTTGATAATAAAATTAAACTAAAAACATTAAAATAACGTCTTATAAAAATTCAAATCCGAACATTCCGTTAGTTTATTAATTAAAAATCTATCTTCAAATAAATTTTTTTTTGAGAAAGTTTAATGAACATTTAAATTTACTTTTGAAATTTTCTTTTTAAAATTTAAAAAGAATATGTTAAATTAAGAAATGAAAAAATTAAATATTTTGATAAAACATTTCAATAAAAAGAAAGAAACTTAAAAAGAGAAAATTAAGCCATTAAAAATGTCACATTAAGTCATAAAATTACTGTCGCACTTCTCCTTCATCTCTTATTTCCAATTTACCATCATCAAATTAAATTCTCAATCTTTATTAGGCATTTTCATTGCTTAACTCAATAAACATTTTTTTTCTCACACACATCATCATCATCATTCAGTGAAGGAAAATTTTTAAAAATAAATGAAGAAATAAAAAAGTAAAGAAAGAGATTGCACAATATTGCAATATGAAAATGCTTAGCTTACAGCTTTATTGATCAATAAGCTGCAATAAAAAACTCATCATTTAAAATATTTTATGCCCCAAAATGCTGCTCACTCATAAAAGTAGCAGCAGACAGGGTATTTAAGTAAGATAAGTTACTTTCTTAATTTTTTTGTTGAAAAACTAATTTTCATTTTTAATGAATTAATGCTCAGTGGTTCTCTTTCGAGACGTGCATTAATTACTTCATTATTCTTACTCATAAATCTCATTCAATGCACATTGATTGAAGTTTGAACACACACAAATCGAGAGGAAATCTTATTTTGACATTTATTGCCACTTCACTTGTGCAACAAAGTTATTGAAACTACTCTCAGAATTGAGCTACAACTTAAACGAATAAGATAATTGCTCCATCTTAAAGTGCACCTGAAAATTGAACTTTTGACTTATTTATCCAAAACCAATTTCAAAAAACTTCTCTCTCTTTGCAAATGAAGTCAAATTAGTTTCGAGTCTGAAAAAAAATTACAAAAATATTCTTCAACCATGTTAATTATAATTAACGTAACTAGATTAGCATAAATGATTTTCACTTACTGGATTTATGGTTATTTGCACTCTCTTTCTATTCAGATCGTAACGAATGAGATTTGCAGTGCATCGTGAATTTTTAAAGGATGCAAAATGAGTTTTGCGCGTTTTAGCCCTCTAGGTTAATCGTGATAAACTGCTTTTTCATATAGCTGTAATTCTGAGAGTTCACACACAATAATTTCATATTGAAAAATTCTCAATAGAACAGAATGAAGAATAGAGTGACGAATGCATTAAAGAAGAATAAAAACATGACATTTTGACATTAAACTGATGTTAATTGCTTTTATGCTCCCTAAGCACTTTTTTGTTTCTCTTTCGACGCTTAGCTTAGCCTAGAAATGGATGGATTAATGAGATTCATAAGAAAAAATGTGTAAGAAGTGTGAAATGTAACAGGCAAATGAATGAATTGATTCCTCATCACAAATATTTAAATTTAAAATTTTCTTTTAAATTTTTCTTTTTTTTAATAAAAACTTTAAGGTTAATTTATTAAATTAATTTGGATTTAAATTAATCTATATTTTAATTCAGTTAAATACTAGTTTAAATTTAATCTATTTAATTAAATCCAGATCATACGTTTTAGTACAAAACGGATTTAATTTAATCTAAAGTTCTGATTGAAGTTTCCTAATGACTTTGATTCTTAAATTTACAATTTCTATGCTTATTGTGACCAAATAAAACTACAATTTTAAAATAAAGAGAAATTTGTCACTAACTAAGAAAATGTTTTAAAGCAAAAACCTTTTTTTCAAAAATTTTAAGAGAATTAAAATTTAAACGCTCATGATTTATTTCAATCATTGCAGAAAAATTCTGTCAATTCAAAAGATTCCAATTTCATTAGCAATATTTTTAATTCAAAAACATTTCACAATTGTTTACTGGCGTTAAAATTAAAAGAAGAAATTTTTCTTTTTATCAAACTTTTTTTCTTTTAGACAAATCACTCCTTCTTTCAAGTTGGACTTGAAATTAATTACTCCACATGCTGATTGATGAGATTTTTTTGTTAGCACTAATGACTGTCATACAAGTAGCATTTTGACATAAGCGTACATGAATTTTTTTAATTAGCTAGCGCGCTTTCATTTGACATTTTGAGGTTTTCCTTCTTTTGCTTTATCGTTGACCTTAAATCTGGATTAATAGTCATAAAAGAGTCAAAACATTCATAATTGAAATCATCAGAAGCTGATCTGAAAATTAAAATTTTATGACTTTCGATGAAAAGAACTTCTTTTAGTAATGCATAAATGCATAAATATTCAAATTTGCATATGTTTGTGAGTCGAATTAAGAGTTTATAAATGCACATAATAAGTGCAATTAATGACATATCAAAAACCATTAAGTTTTTGTACAAATTTAAAATTTTTTTAATGAACAATAAAAACACACAAAGCAGAATACATAAAATGATTTATTTACAATATAAAGTTTCTCTCACTCTTATGCTTTGTATTTTTAACCTGTGTGTGATAATTATAAATTCTCTTAATTGAATACTTCCCCTCTTATTCTTCACGTGTTGTTATTATTCAAGTGTCCACGGTATTGTTTTATGCTGTTGTCGTTGCACTTACTTTTAATTATGAATCATTTTTCTTTATGTCAGGAACATTTTTGAATTGAAGTTAGTTCATTAAATTGAAAAAATCTTTAATTTAACAATTAAAAATTTTATAAAATGTTACTTTTAAAAAAAAAAAATTGAATTCGAAAAATCCGTTGAACTTGTAAATCAGTTATACGATATAACTTATATTTGGGTTTTAACAAAAATATTTCGTTTTTTAAACATTTTAATATCTCAAAAAAATTTTAAATATATAAATACGTTTATTTTCGAATTTTAAAATTATAATTTGAAAGATTATTAATTAAAACTTTAATATTACGTTAATTTAATAATTAAAAAATTCAATTTAAAAGGAAAATAAATCAAAAAGTTTTCTCACAATAGAAATTTCTTTTTCTTTTTACACACAATAATTATAACAATTATAATAACATTATTGCATTTTATGAATGAACGTATAAAAGAATGATTTTCTTGTGAAAGTCTTTTGTTTATAAAAAGGGAATTTACGATTTAAGATGACGTGCGATAATACAAAACTGTTTGCTTGACTCTCTTTCTATAATTACTTAATTGCCATAAATTCATTTTTTCCCTTTCATAATTAATAATAAAAATTTTTCTTTATTTTTTAGGTTGTTCTTTCAGCCTGTTCATCATACTTTCAAAGTCTTTTTCTGGATCACCCCGCCAGACATCCTATTGTTATTCTTAAAGACGTTCGATTCAGTGAATTGCGAACATTAATTGAATTCATGTATAAAGGTGAAGTGAACGTAGAATATTGTCAATTATCAGCGCTACTGAAAACGGCTGAATCATTAAAAGTAAGTAATAATAAAACATTTTCATTTTACAAAGAATTAATCTTATTTAATAACAGGTTAAAGGATTAGCAGAAATGACCAATCAAAATGCAGTATCAAAAGAACCAGAGCGTGATTCAGATCGTCTTCGATTGCACACACCAACGACACCATCAGCAGCACCCTCGTCCTCGGTAAAGAACGAGATGCTAGAAATGAGTCGAGAAAAACAGCGACATGATAATGAGATCTGCACACCATCACCGCCATCGCGCGTGCCATCATCACCAGGCTCATCACTGTCAATGTATCAGAAAAAGCTGCATACTACGAGTGCATCAGCTTCAGCCACGACGACCTCGATCACGGGCAGTGGCTCGCATCACATAGATTCAATTATTAAAGAGGAGCCAACATTCAATGATCATCGTACACATCATCAACATCGGAATGATGAATCAATGGAAGATGATGATGATGACGATGACGATGAAAATCTTCATATGAAGAATGAAGTTGGTAAGTGTGAAATTTTAATTAAATCAATTATTTACCTTTTATTTATAATTGACACTTTATTGCAGGTCTCAATATGACTCTCAATTCAACACTTTTGCAAAATTCAATATCATCATCAGTCAATTCGACTACATCATTAGCCGACATGCAATCATCTCGATATTCAAGTAATTTACTAGGAAACTCATCGAGCAGTGGAACACGACAAAGTCCACTAAATAGTGACTTGCCAGGACCATCAGGAATAATGGGATCAGCTGGACCTATGCAGCATGCGCCATTGGTAAGTTTAAAATTTTCATTTTTTCTAGAACAATTAAGATCTCAAGACCAAAATCAATTTTAAATTTCTAGAACAATATAAACTAAGATCAAATTGATCTTGATCTTGAAATTTTAATATGAACTTTAAAGGTCATTAAGTTAATTTGTAATTTCTTTCAACAGTCTCTTAAGAAAGAATCGGACTGGGATCGCTCGGATGATAAGGAGAGCACATCGTCTGACTACAGACATTCTCATGGTGATATGGTAAGTGAAAATAGTTTTTTTCTTTACTTAATCCAACTATATTATTTTACCTTTATTTTGTAATTCTTTAAACTCTATCTATCTCCTCTTCTACTCGTACCTCAACTTACTTTATATCATTTTATGTAGTGAAAAACTATTTATATTCCATAAATTAAAGTCTTGCATGTATTAAACAAATTCTCTTTCTTTCATTTCTTCAACATACGGCCCACAGCCAAAAAAAAGAACCTGTAAAAAAATTCTTTGTTAAATGAATTTGAAGGAAAGAAAATCTATTGTTGTTGTTTTTGTATTTATATTATTCTGAAGAAAGGCTTTAAATTGGATTTTTTATGCATTTTTCGAGGATTTAAAGTAAATTTTATTTTGGAAGTTTTTTTTCGTATCGCATGATTTTTTTAAGTTTCCTTCTTGTAATTTTTTATAGTGCATGCAAATTTACTTTATTTTTTTGTATTTATATATTTTGTATTGATAGTAGATCCTTCAGACACACTAAAATCGAATTTTTTTTTCATTTTCACCACATTGCATAAAACAGACATTTTACATACTTGAATCAAATTTTTTCATTCAATTGAAAACTGAATGAAAGGAAAATGGGGAAAAAATTGAAATTTTCTGAATATGAATGAAAGAGAAAAAAAGAAATAATTTATAGAATATTTTTATTTGTATAAATCAATACAATTTTATGAAAAAACGACTTTTTCGAACTTGAATTTTGTAAATAACGCTTTATTTTAAAATTTTATATTAAAAACTATAAAAGGCAGTTAGGTCAATTAAAACAGAAAATTAAAAAAAATTCTTATTTAAAATTCAAAAATAATGTTAGAAAAAAACGTTAATTTGAATTTTAAATTTAAAACTAGCATATTTTGAATTTCAAACAAAATCCTTATGAAGATTATATGATTTTGTAGAAGATAGAAATCAATTTTTCAAATGTCACTATATAAAAATGACTTTTTCATATTAACTCTCAATCAATTTTAAAGAACTGTCACAATCATATGAAAATTGCGTTAAATTTTCTCACTCTGATTCAAGACACTTTTTTTCTCATCATACCTAAAAACTATCATAGCTGAATGTGGGAAAGAAGGGTGAAAATGTCAAATTGAAATTGAGGTTATAATAGAAATTGATGAGGTTCTCAAATGATGGCACGAATAGAAAAATAAAAATTGCATTTTTTTCTCGTACACACACATATGACAAATACGACTGACGACGAATGTAAAAGATTTTTTAATCGATAGTTATTAAAAAATAATTCAATTAAATTCAAATCACATAAATTTGCGTTCAATTTTCGTTGCATTTGACACTCAATAAACATCTCGCAACTCAATCATTTTTAAATTTTTTTATTTTGAGGTTTTGTAGTTGAAAAATGATGTAATTGCGGCTCAACAATATTTAGTCCATTTTTCATATCAAAACAAATACATTTGACAATTTTTTTATATTCTTCTCTACCTAATGGCATGAAATGATGAGAAAATTGCGGCAACGAGTTGGAAAAAATTCCTCGATTTGATGTCTGAATGAAATTATATGTAATCGCTTTCCTCTAACGACCTCTTTCATGCATATTCGATAATCCTCCTTTCTATGCTGCAAAATAATGCAGTATATTATAAACGCACTCATTCGCATGCGACGAGGCATTCTGGGAATTATGGTGAATGACTGCAAACTATTATAATGATTCCTTCTAGGTTCTTTTGTAGTTGACTCTAATCACTGACTACAACGCATTGCTGTGTGTGCTTTTGAGCTTCATAGAGAGAAAAGAAAAGAATAAACCACACATTTTCACATTATGATTATGCAGAAATTTGTTGTTTAAAAAACTATGTAAACTGCATTCACATTATGCTTAATCACAACAATTTCTTTCTCTCTTTTTTCTTGCTCACTTACATAGTATGTCGAATGAAAACATCTACATAAAATATTTACAGATTGAATCGATAAATTTTTTTTTGTTTACATCACATATGTGACTGTCACATTTGGCACTTTTTTGCTATTTGACGAATATTGCCATATTAAGAACAAATATATTTTTATATTTAAACTTAATCAACTTTTTTATTCTGAATTTTCAAAATCAATATTGATTGATTCAAAGAGAATTTTAGTATTGTAAAATTTCGAAATTTAAAAAGTCATTTAATTTCTAAAAAAAATATTAAAATGAATTTCAAATTCAAATAAAAATCATTAATTTTCTAATCAGAATTAAAAGGCAACTTTGTCAAATTTATTTTTGATTAAATTTCACAAATATTCAATTTAAGAACTATTTAAATTTTAAATAACCGTTAAATATTAATTTTTATCATTCCATTCAAAATGTTTATTTAAAAAACTATAAAGGCCATAGAAAACCAACTCTCTTTTTCTCTTAAATTAGAAATAATTTATATGGTGAATACATTTACACATATATCACATACATAAGCTAGAAAGCATGAAACATGAAATTAAGTTGAAGAATTTCAACGCAATTTTCAATAATTATGATTGTAGACGTAGTAAATACGTTTACGTACAGGCAAGCAGGCAAGCAAGAGTAAATTTAAGCTTTTGTTGTGTATTTCGCTAAAAGAATTCCATTCGTTTGTGTGAACTGATCTGAACATTGCATTACACCACTCATTGCACCTACTTACCTCACTCTCATTCAGACAGGATCGATAAACCTCCACTAAGGATACTCGCAATATTTTTTTTCCATTTCTTTCTTTCTTCTTACATTTTCAACTGCACTTTATGAATGAATGTGTGTATGTAAACATATTCGCAGTCAGCAGTGAATCGATTTTCTTCTCTCATACTTCTTTTATACTGTCTGGATGAAATAGATGAAAAGAAAAAAGGCTTAAAAAATGTAATGTGTGAGTGTTCGTATTTTTTTCTCTCTTAGTAGACGCAATTGAAGTGCCTCATATGAGGATAAGAGGCTTCACTAGTGCGACAATTTTTCACTTTTGTGTCTGCTTCTTTTCTTTGTTGAAATTTATGCGAGTTAAAATATGTTGCATAATGTAAAAATCAACATTTCTAGTCTAGTGACTTCAAAGAAAAAGATAAGAGTGTGATGAAAAAGGAAAATTTTTTTCATTTCGCATGGAAAAATCATTAATGTGTGAATGTGTCATCATAAATCTTGAATGCTTGTAAATTGTAATTAGGCGTTAAAGAAATTTATTGTTATTGCTTTATAGTGGTTTCTTTGGTTTTATTTGTGTGTGTGTATGTATTTAGAATTTTCATTGTGCAACAATTTCAAAGTTTTTTTCTTCTGTTGTTGTTGTTTTGTGAGAAATAAAGAAACAAAATTGTGTAAATAATTATGTAATTAAAAAATTAACGAAACTTTGAAATTTTAAATTTAAAAAAATTATTAAAAATTTAAAATTTTACAAATGTTTTGTTGTTTTTTAAGAATTTTAATCTACTTTTAACAAAATGACATAATAAATCTTACGAACATTTATTATCTCTAAAATATAAAAAAAAACCTTCAATTCCATTCTAATTTACTCACTTCTGAAAAAATTATAGAAAGTTAAATAAAAATTTAGACAGCTGCTTAATAATTTTAAAACTTTAGTCATTTACTAATTTTAAAATATTTTAGCAATTTTTTAAGAATATTCTTCTGTTTACCCTTAATTTTGTCACTTAAAAATATCCACAGTTAAACTAAATTAAATAATTTTAAATAAATTTGAAAAATTTCATAAAACAACAAATAAAAAAGAAAATTGCTTTGCATGATAATAATTGTAAATACACACATACACAATAAGCATATTCTTTATCACTTTTAGTTGCACATTAAGTAATTCATCATAAATAATTATCTTTAGAAAAATTTTGAGAGTATAAAAAGTCTTTGTAAATTTTTGAAAAGTTTTCATCATCTCTCAGAAAAAAAAAACATTTAAAAGAAAGAAAGGAAGATAGAATTATTTTTGATTGTGTTTATTGATGTACATAATTATACAAAAAATTTCATCATCCAATATTTAATACCATAATTTTTTTTGATTAATTATCTCATTGTAATTTGTTGTGATTTTTAATTATTTGATTTAAAAGACTATAAATATTCAAATTTTTTTTGAATTTTCTCATTTTTAAATACTTTTTATTATTTTTAATTATTATTGTCAAGAAGTTGATCTACGTTTTTTGAACATGGCTGTGCTATATAATCATATATATATTTTTGAGTTTTATTTTTGAACATCTATTTTATAAAATCTTTTTTAATTCAAAATATAATACAAAAGAAAATATCAAAATTATATTTTTCTCACTATTCTCTACCTTTTTGGATTAAAAAATAAAATAAAAAGTTGTGCAAATCGCTCTTTAGGCCTAAAAAATTTATAAAAATTTTTTTTCCATTTTCTTGCACAACTTTCATAAAAAAATAAAATAATTCTACAAAAAAATAAGAGTCCTTATAATTTTTTTTCTTGTATACCAAATGTTGTTTTTAATTTCGTTGTTTTTTGATACAAAACAAAAAAATCTTTTTTCTACCCAAATTTTTTGAAACGAATTTTAATTATTAATTAGCATTTAAGCTTTTAAAAAACATCAAAGAAAAAGTGAAATTGAAAATAAAAAAGTTAATTTTTGCGTGTGATAAAAGTGAATCATATGGAAATATATAAAAAATAACTAACACACACCATAAATATAAAATGCCGTCGACAGTCCCAGCTCCAGACAAAAATCGAACCTCAACTTCTTGAAAACATAAATAAACAAAATAATTGATGAAAATATAAAATTTAACAATTCTACTAATCTGCAATAATAATAAAATAATAATAATAGTCCCACGAGATGATTTTTTTAAAAATAACTCTCTATTCTACACTATCTCTCTATAAAAAAAATTATAGATCGAAAAAAATAATCTCTTTTTTAGTTAATTAGTAATTTTTAATTAATTAATTAATTAATATATTTTTATATTTATATAATACATATATAATTTTTTGGTACATTTTTATCTGCTTATTTTACAAATTAAACCTTCTTTTCCCACTACAAAAATAAAAATAAAGAGACATAAAAAAGGCTATGAAAAAAAGAAAATTTTCCTCTCTCTAATTAATTGCATTAATAAATAATGTAGCATAAAATGAATATTCTTCTCTATCTCAATCAATTTATTTTACAAAATCTAAGATATAAAAAAAATTTATTGCATATTCATCAGATCAGAAATAAAAATTGCCACAAAAGAAGTTGACGGTTTTTCTTTTTGTTTGGTTGCAGGAATCGTCGACGGACTTGTTGCATGGTGAAAGATCAAGTAGTGTCGTTGGTTTACCAATCTCGTCTTCGTCGTCTAGTGAACAAAATAGCAGTGTTAATAGTAATAATAGTGGTCCAATATATCCATGTATGTACTGTGGTCAGACTTTTCCGCATCAGAGCAAATTGACGAGGCATATTCTCTCACACTCACTGGAAACACTCAAATATCGTGAAGTGTCGCATCTGCTAGGACACACGCAGTTTGGACTCTTGTCGCCACATGACCTACCTCCGCCATCTCACTTTGCCAGTCGACAAGTGTCAATGGATTCACTGGAGCCTTCTGGAGACAATTCGCCTATGGATATGGAAAGTAACAATCCTTTTGCTAATAATCCAGGCACGAGTAATTCAAATAATGATGCGGCTGGCAGTGGCGGTGTGGTGCTGTGCAAATTCTGTGGTAAAAGTTTTCCTGATGTGTCATCACTTATTACGCATCTTCCTGTACATACGGGCGATCGACCATTTAAATGTGAATTTTGTGGAAAAGCCTTTAAACTACGGCATCATATGAAAGATCACTGTCGTGTGCATACTGGTAAGTTTAAATATTTTCATTTTGATGAAATTTGAAAATTTATTGATTAATCGAATATAAAATTTAACAGATTTTTGAATTTCAAACATTTAGTTTTTTAAAATCAAAAAATATTTGTAAATTTTAAATTTTAAAATTGATGGAACTTTAAATATTTTTGATTGTTTATAAGTAACTTTTTCTAATTTTTAAAATACCGATTTTAAAATTTTCAAATTTAAATGATATAAATTTTGATTTAAAAATTACGTTGCATAAAAATTTCTAAAACTGTATTATTTTTGCAGGCGAGCGACCTTTTCGATGTCAAATGTGTGGTAAAACTTTCTCTCGATCGACCATTTTAAAAGCGCATGAAAAAACGCATTATCCAAAATATGTGAGAAAGTTTCTTTCGCCAAGTCCGGTGGATAGTAAAGACGATGCACAACAATAGTAAAAATGAGAAAATAAAAGATAAAACAAATTGTGAAAGTTGAATGATTATATCATCCCTTCTACCCCTATTAATGATGAAAAAAATCAACAATAATTTTTATTGAAAAGCAATATTTTTTAGAAATTTCCACGAGATGAAAAAAATATTTAAAAAAAGTTCTTAGTGACACAATTCACAGCTCATTACAAAGAAAAAAAAATTTCGACATACACACATAAAAAAAATATTAATCACAAATTTCTGCTGCTAAAAAAAAGTTCTTACTTCATTCGGCATCGCAAAGTAAAAACTAATTAATTTTTAAATATATTTAAATGATGATAAAAAAACAACAACAAAATACTGATATATTAATAATAATTAGAGAGAGTTATTGGTGCTACATATTATTAATAATTGAGAATGAATTAATCCATTTTTACCAATTTTGGAGATAAGGAGAGAGAAAAAAGAAAGCAAGTCGTGTTCTTTTTTGTCGTAGATGTTTTACTTCCTTCCTTTTACATCCCAACATCAGCAACAAGAATAATTTCCAATTCAGTTACAAGTATAAAATATTGTCTCTATTGTGGGAAAAATTAAAATGAAGCAGATTATTTGTCGTGAATCTTACAATTTATTAAAAATAATTAATTAATTAGTAATTGATGAAGAAAGAATAAAATTCTAATTGGATGTAAGAAGCATTAATTATATAGTAGAAAATCTGTGATTTAAAAAATATGAGAATGAAAAATTGCATTGTAAATGATGAATTTTTTCCATAAGGACTATTTTGGATGTTATTTTATGTAAAAATGATCTAAGAATCTTATAAAAAGGATTGGACTTTCATAAATATTTTACTTGATATGAGCAAATTTTTTTTTCAAGTTGACTTATGCAAAAAAGAGTAACTCATTTAGATCTTTTTTCATTCATTTGAAATTGAGTAAATTTATATAGAAATCAAGAGTTCTTAAATTTACTATGTATTTTAATTGAATTAAATTCAATGTGAATGAATTAGAGTCATTTTTGTGTAAATTAACTTGAAATTTACTCGACAAAAACTTTGTTAATATCAAGTCAAATGTTCATGAAAATTCAAACCTTATTATAAAGTTTTTAGATTGTTTTTACAATAAATTATATAAAAATAGGTCCATTTATAAATACACATCATGAAAAACTCTCATAATAAATATTTTTTAAAAATGCTTAAGGAGCTAAAAAATTGTGAGATGATTGAAAGAAAATGAAAATAATGAATTTGAATTGTCGTGAAATTTTTCATAGCGACATAGAAAATTTACTTTAAAAACCATTTTTCTTGTTATACAATTGACTGAATTTATATTTATACCTTCGAAAGAGATAAAAAAATATTGAAAAATCCCAGCATATTGGAAAATGGCAAGAATTACATAAACAGTCATAAGAAAATTAAATTTCAATTCTTTTATCTTCTCTCTTTAAAATGATCATAATCCTTATACAAATACACAAAAATGCAAAACATATTTACAATAGAAAAAATATTTCACATTTTGAGTTTTGAATTGAAGTTTTAAATTTTTTTCAATAGTCCTTCAAATAACCTCAAGAAGTTGCGCAATAAAAAATTATAAAGAAAATTTTTAAGACAGACTACCGCGAATTGACAAGAAACACATAAAAGAAACTAACTTCGTGACTCACGTAGTGGATTACAGTGTCAGTCACAACTAAAGTTAAGGAACTTTTATAAATTGAAGTGTATGAAAATTGAGGACGTATTTTTTTGTTAAATAACTTCCAAGTTAGTGACGAAATTTTCGTTTTTCTAACGAATAATAAATCTTTTTTAGGAAATCAAAGAAATTTCAAATTTAACGGTTAACTAAAGTTTAAATTTTTTCATTGTTTACATTTTGAAAAAATAGAAAAATCTTGTTTTGATTTAACTTTTTAAAATCCAATAGTTGACTTCTTTAAGGACATAAAAAGTTTCATTTCAAAATTCAAAAAAGTGAATACAAACTTTTAGTTCAATAATAATTTCTGTTTTCATACAATAATTTTTTTGTTTATTTCTAAGCCATAAAAAATTGAAATAGTTACAAGAGAGAAAATAAAAAAAAAATATATCAATAGTTACAGTTATGAAAATGATAATATTTCTATACACATACATGCAATAGTTACATACAATTACAATATACAATAATTATTTCCCATCCTACTCTCAATTTTATTTAATGAATTCTTTTAAACATTTAACACATACAAGAGAAGAAAAAACTCAATTTTTCTAATATTTCCTTTGAACCTTTTTCCTATAAATCCTTGTTTTTCACCTTTAATCTTTTTTAAATGGCTGTTGAATGTTTATTAGAAAATTTTAGTTTAATTTAGTTTGAAAAGTGTAAATTATAGCGAAAAATTTTTACGACTTAATCTCAAGAGATCTTAATTGTTATTATAACACACATAAATACACATACACACACATTGAATGTACAACAACTCTTCTTAATTGATTGTGAGAAAACTAATTTTTTTCCTTTTTTAAATTTTAATTTTATTGATTTTTTTCATCTCTAAACATCGCGATCACTGACAAAAAAGATGTGTAAAAACCAATTTTTTATAATTTCGTCGTTACCCTTTTTTACATACAAATATCAATTATTTATTTTTATTTTTAATTTTTATAAAATTTCCTTTAAAATGATAGATTTTCACCATTTTATTGCGTTCCTTATATTAGATCAGTTAGTGGTTAACTTATGTGCCGCAAGAAAAATTTATAATAATAGTTAACCGCTACTGTAATAGAAGTTTATTTCACACAGTAAAAAATATCTCTGTTTTCTATTCACTTGCAATAATTTTCATAATTGAATGTCTTCGAAAAAAGAGAAGAGAAAAATTCTTCCTTCACAAAGCTTCTTCAAAATGTTCTCAAAGAAATTATTGATACAAAAAAATTTTGTTTATTAATTTTTAATTAGAAATTTTAATTTTTACAAAGAATATTAACTTTTTGTGAAATTGGTAAAATTTTAAAAGAAAGTTTATTTGGTAGATTTGTTAAATCATTAATCTGATCAAATCTAAATTAATTTGAAATTAAATCTACATAGATTTACTTACGATTAAATTAATCTGGGATTAATTTAAATCATATTAATTAAATTCAGATTTGAAATTCTTTGTGATTTTTTGCGATTAAACTTAATCTGCCTTAAATTTTAATTCATGAAAAATTTATTTATTCAAACAAGGAAAATTTACTCTTCAAAATATTTTCAATTTCAAAAAAAAAATCAATTTAAATTTCTCATGAAAAATTAATAAACAAAAAATATTTATTTTACAAATTATTTGCAAAGTGTTCAGAAAAGAAAAAAATTAAAAAAATTATTGATTGAATTTTAGATATGATTAGTTAATTAATAATTTAAGAGCGATGAAAGAGAAAAAAATCAAAACACACAAAAATGTTTGTTAATTTTAATTATTAAATTTACTTTAGTTTAGTTTCTTAGTTGCTTAAGTTGTCAATCATCATCTTTGATCTTCAAATTGAGAGAGAGAGAAAAAAAATTATTTTGTGGAGCCTTAATTATAATTATAATTAGAAATATGGAAATAATTACCAAAAAATATTTTTTCACTTAGTATTAATCAAAATTAATTCTTCCAAATTTATAATCAAAATTTATTAACTGATAGAAGCTTGAGATTGTCTCTGAGTCAATAAGATTTTACTTTTCTAAATTTAATTTTGCCTTTCTAGTTTGTGGAGACTTTATGTTACAAAAAAATTATGAAAATTGAAATTATTGGCTGTGAATCGTTAATTAAAATTTAATTTTACTTTTTTTGTTTAATTTGAAATGAAATTTCGATAATTAAAAAATTTTGGATGAAGAAAATTTACAAAATTTATTGACACGATGGATCTCAAAGTGTGATTAGAAAAAAATGAAAACTTTCCCAAAGATTGAGGAAAAGACCCTTTTTAGGATGAAACTTTTGGCTGTAAAAAATTATGTTTCGGAACCTATAAGACAAAGTCGAAAAAATATTTTTTAATTTATTTCCAATTACAATTGAATGTTTAAATTTAAGCAAAAGATTTTTAAAAAAATCGTGACAAAATTTTCTTTTGCGATTAAATTAATGAGAAAAAAATTGGATATTATTTGCAATGAATTGTATTGATTTAAATAAAAAAAAAACAAAAACATTCCTGTTGAGAAAAAAAAATTTATGATTTTTTATTTTTTTATTACATCCACACATTCATCATCATCATGATTTTATTTTATTATTTTTTATCAGGACGATATCATATCAGTGAAAGAAATGAAAACAAGACAAAAAATGTGACTAAAAGCTACAACTTTTTTAAAGTAATAAAAAAAATTATGTCAATTGCGAAATAACCAACAAAAAACTTTCTTGGCTTCATTTTTTTCATTACACACTCACTGAAAATTCATATATCATAAACTATAGAGCACATTTATGTAGGCAGCTTAAAGTAGTGAAATTGAAAATTTTTCTAAAGTTTGTAGCCTAAAATATTTTTTTATTTTACTTCGATTCATTCCTTTTTTGAATTTAAAATTGTATATAGAAATCATTAAAAAATCATTTCACTATTTTGACACACTTGATGAAAAAAAAAGGTTGCAAAAATTCAATTTTAGACGAACTTTTAGAAATTCTAAAAATCGACTTTATTATTTTATTTTTCAGCACATGCTGCATACTGATTAATTTAGAAGAAATTTTTTTGATGAATTATTAAAATTAAGAAATGAGAAGAAAATTGAAACATTCATTTAAGTACTTGCTAACAAAGGTTCTCAAATTTGAAAGCAAGTGCTCGAATCAGCGAAATCCTAGAAAGGAATTCGCTGATTTTTGTTATATCAGTTAAATCTCTTTGAGGATTTTGTTGATTTGAGTTTTTGATTTCGAATTTAAAAACCTCTATTAGCTATGCGTGAGGTTGTTTAACTTCATTGAAATTATAATAAACAATCTTTAGAAAATTTTTGTTTGAAATTTAGATGGTTTTCGAATTATCAACTTATCAAAATTTCGCAAAATCTCATTTCTAGAAATTAAAAATTCATCAAAAATTTCTTTAAAATAAAATCAAGCAAAAGAAAAAATTCCTAAAACCCCCAAAACAATTCACAACTATTCACTTACACACTCCATAAATAACCAGAAAAAAATTCACAAACCAAAAAAAGAATAAATTAAAAATATTGTGATGAAAATGCTAATTGATTCATTCACGTACATGTCAATTAACAAATTCATCGCAATATCACGCTTAGAGTGCCTCTTACAATTAATGAAAATAAAAAAAATGAATGAAAAAAACTTTAATTAATTCACATTTATAAAAAAACTAAATTTGTAGGTTGTTGGGCAAATGTGTAAATGAGTCTAAAATTCATGTGACGGAAGATTTTCTTTTATGATTTATTTGCATTATTAAAAGGCAAGAAACAATTAATTGAATTTATAAAACAATGTGTACATTACAAACTACTTTACTACTAAATTTTACATTCAACACTTTCAAGTTGTTGTTAATTTTTCTTTTTCCTTCTCTTTTCCTCTATCATAAAATCTCACACACACATAAAAAATAACCTCAATTAAGCGATTCTGATTAAATTTCGTTGTTTATTTTTCTAATTTTGTAGTTAGCATAAATTTTTTGATTGAAAATTTTCAAAAATTTAATATTTTTCTAAGGATTAAAACTAATCTAGCTAAAGGTTTCGAGTTGTAAATTTATTAAAAAAATAAATTATGTTTTCAATTTTACTAAATTTTTACTATTTTAATTCAAATCTTGTAAGATTTTTGAAAATTTGAATTTGAATTTCAAATCATTTTCATAAAAATTGTCAAATCAAAAAATATATTTTGAATTAATTTTAATCCGATACAGATTTATTAAATCATTTCAAAAAGCTCAAAAAATTTATGTTAAATTCAAAACAAATAATTTTTTCCCGAAAAAAAAAGTAAAATGAAGAAAGTGATGAAGAGAAAAAATATTTAACAGAAATAGCAGCTCAGGGGCATCTCAAATTCTTCCATAAACACAAGAAAAAATTAAAAATAAAAACCAGAAAATTCAATTGAAATATTTAATAATGAAAAAAAGTTTATCAATAAATCAATAGACCCAAAAATAGAACAAAAATAGAAATTTTACACAGTAAAGTTATTAAAGTGGCATTGACAATGATTTTCATCCAAGAGAAAATTATCGTTCGTGTCAACGCTCTCAATAGACCTGATTAACAAACTTTTTTATAACAGAAAACCGCAAACTACACACACAACTCATCACTAAGAACAAAAATTTATAAAAAAAATAATTTTTGTATACAATAGTCCTGATTGGGATTTCCAGAACTTTTCATACAGACAGAATAATAAACAATTACAGTTGTTTAAGTTTTTTACAACAAAAATATTCATATTGAAGAAATTTTATAATTTTTCTAATTTGTCGCCCATAGTTTGAATTGTAGACACATGTGAAGAAAGGACAGATTTAAATATGAATGCAATTATTTGAGTGCCAAGCCTATAATAAAAATACTAATATGACTAATATACTTATTAATAACTTCATGTGTATGTGGCAGGATCGCTTATTCATTGTTGTCCTTTTTTCTTCTGATTTTTATTCTGCACACTCTTTCGAATACACTGTTGATAAAAAAATACATTGATTTTTTTGAATGATCCTTTTTCTGTTTTGATAAAATTCATGAAATTTGGGATTTTTTTGAGCTTTTTTAATTTCAAATAAAGTTTCAAAAAGTTTCAAAAATCTTTTTAATCATTTGTCAATTTTGAGTGGTGAACTTTTTGAAAAATATTGAATTATAAAAATTTTTCACATTGAATTTTTTAAAAATTCAAAATAAATTTAAATAAATTTTTTATTCATAAAATTCTCAAATTTCACTATCAAAAAACTTTATTTCTTTTCATCTAATCAAAAAAATCTTTGTTTTCAATTTGGAATGACAAAAAAGAAAATAAAACAATGTCAATATATAAAACTGAAAGTGAATTAAAGATAAAGAAATAAAAAAAATAATTTACACTGTAGTGCCTGTTCTCCTAACAATTTATATATAAAAAACTCATAATAAACAACAAAAAATAGTGATAGTGAAAATTAAATTAAAAACGAAAGAAATTTCTTTTTCAAGCAAGAAATTTTTATTTTTCCCTTCTTTTCATTTAATTTCTTACACTCGAAAGAGATATCAAGTTAATAAAAATATTTAAAAAAGATTTTTCGGTGCACTTTCATCACAATTGCAAAAAACAAGTTAAAAAATATTTAATTAAAAAATGACACGCTAAATTCACAATTATAAAAAAAAACAAGTTTAGAAATTGCTTAATTTAAAAAAAAACTATTAAAATAAAATTTAAACACACAACAAAAAAAATCTTTATTACGTAATAAAAAATATAAACAAAAATATTTATCTAAAACACACACGAGAACGAAGCGAAAAAATGTTTTGAAAAATCTTAGCGCAAAAAGTTCTCAATTTTTGAATAGCTAATTTCCTAATTTTATCATTTTTTTCCTTATTAATAAATATTTATATCTGGTACACACATGATACATATTTATTTCCCATCTTTTTGATATATAGTAATGCACACAAAAACATTCAAAAATTGTAAATAATTTAACTTTTTTTTTATTTAACGCATCGAATGACATTGGATGATAAAAATGCGTTTTGATTTCTGTTTAAAATTTTTAATTTTTTTGTCATATATGAAAGATGCAAAAACGATCACACACAAAGACACAGATGAAGAAAAAAAAATTAAAAATGCATATCATAGTTGTAAAATCAATTACAATTCAGAAATAAAATAAATGAAAGAAGACAGAGAGAAATGAAGAAATTATCATATGATTGATAATGAAAGAGGAAAAATTACAATTTTGAAATGAAATAAAAAATTGAAAATGCTGTAAAAATTACTTTTCTTTAATATTTTGCATGAAATTATTCTTTCTTATCTAACCCATTCATGAAAATTATTATTTTTAATTTTCAGCGTTTGAAAATTTCCTTTAAACATTTATTAAAAATATTTCAATTTAATTTCATTTTAGCGCGATAAATATCAAAGATTTATGGCACCAAAGCCATCATCTTCAATCATGAGTGGTTTAAATCGTCTCAAATCTTCAACACCGCTTATGAGCGCCTCTTCATCGTCCTCATCATCATCAACTTCTTCAACTCTTTCCGCACCTTCAACCTCAATGTTTCCATCAGCGATGCCTTTTCATTTTCCTTTCTCGCCCTTCTCATTCGGTCTCAATTTGCTTGACATGGCAGCCAATGAAAATCGCAATGCCTCAATCGATTCTAATCGAATACTTCACATTTTGCATCAACAATCGCTGTTAGCTGAAGAGTTGCTAAAATATCGAGCTTTACTTGGCATTTCAGCATCGCCATCAACTGCAACAGCAACAAACTCTTATGGCCATAGCAACAGTGAAATTAAGCCATCAATTGAGCTCTTTAAAATTCCATCATCCGATCATAAAACTACAAAAGATCAAATCGTCCATGATTCTGAAATTATGATACCATCCAAGCGACAAACTCCCTCCTCATCAACTGAAATTGACCTTACAAAAGATGACATTGGTTGTTCTATAACGCCCAAAATCAAAGCCCGTCCTGAATCTGAATTGTTGTCTGAGAAATCGTCCTCATCAACATCGACCACAATCTCACCAGCGGCAGTTTCTGCAATGCTCATTGATCCTGATGAATTGAAATGTCACATTTGTATGGCAAATTTTCCATCATTGTGGCTTCTCGAGCAACATACTGCACTTCAACATAGTCAATTGTCGTGCACTGAAAAGTCAAATAAATGCGAGCATTGTGGTCAAAATTATCGGTAAATTAAAACAGACTTTAAAATTATTTAGGTTTAAATAAATTTATATTTTTAGTTATAATTGCTGTTTACAATCATCTTTATTGATGAATGCACAAGATCATTCGAATAATCCAAATCGTGCTCGACTGCCTGCTGATAAGTAAGAAAATAATTTTTTTAAAAATTACTTTTTCTAATGATAAAATTCACAGACTTTTTACATGTGATGTATGTGGCATGCAATTTCGCTATTTGAAGTCATTTAAGAAACATCGTTTGAATCATGCACTTGAGCGTTTGCATGGAAAGAAAGAAGTAAATGAAAATACGGGCGAATTGATGGTATCAAGTACAAATGATGAGAGTAGTGGACCGCGTGGTGTTATAAGTCTCGAAGATGAGCAAATGCTCCTCGATGATCAAGATCAGGATGATACAATAGACTCCATTAGCAATACAAATAGCAATATAAATTTTTCCTCCTCCTCTTCCTCACTTAATATTATCAATCTTAAACAAATGAGCGATCCAAATACTGATAATAATGATAATTCTGGTGGTGATATTAAAGATAAGTCGATATGTAGTGCAATAACTGAATGTGATAAACAAGAAACAAATGGCAATATTACCAGCTCGGAAAGAAATGCGGCAGAAGATATGCATGAAGCTGAATCATCGTCAATGAGCTATTCAATGTCTCAATTCTCTCAAGGTTCATTTCCAAATATGCAAGCGAGTGGATCATTAAAATCGCTGCTGCCAAGTGCAGAAGCACTTGGTAATCCGAGCATGATGGGCTTGAATTCTCAGGAAGTTTCTGTGTTGAATTTTTTACGGGTCGAGAGCAATGAAAAAAGGGACAAGCGTTTTGCATGTCCATTTTGTGGCAAATGTGTGCGTTCAAAGGAAAATTTGAAACTTCATGTTCGTAAACATACAGGTTTGTGTCAATATAATTTTATTTTAAAATTCAATTTCTAAAATGTACTTTTGTTAATCACAGGTGAACGTCCTTTTGTTTGCCTTTTTTGTGGTCGAGCGTTTGGCGGCAAGAGTGACTTAACACGTCACTTACGAATACACACAGGAGAAAGGTCCGAATTCTTAATTACATTTGACTTAAAATAATAAGAAAATTAACTTTATGCTTATTTCTTGAATATTTGTTTGAAAAATGTTTTTTTTTGAATTAGTTGTCAAAATACTTAAAGTTAAGATAACTTTAAAATTTATTTAACGATGAGCAATGAATTTAGTTAATTTTTAACAAGAATCTCTAATCAATTTTGAATTTTTGAAGAAAATTCTTGAAAATAAACAAATGAAAATTTTGCTTACAAAGGGAAAGTCATGTAATAAATTGAATTTTCAACACAATGACTTACCCTTTGAACAAATGAAAATTTTAAAAATAACCGTTAAAAATTTTCTATTTATTTATCAACAGACCTTATCACTGTGAAAGCTGCGGCAAATGCTTTGCTCGTGCTGATTATTTGTCCAAACATTTGACAACACACGTTCATAATACTCAAACACAACAGCAACGCTGAGATATGGGACGGCGGAGACGGCATTTCCTCCGCAAATGAATGGCTCAAAAGATGGAAAACTGTGAGAGACTTTAATCAAGCAATATAGAACTATGACAGTCAGTAAATTTAATAAAAGATTCACTACACGAGTAAAAGAGACAAAATAAAAAGATAATTTTTAGCTATATACAGACAATTTTATCAACGAACAAACAGACGCATGGAAAGAAGAATTTTATGCAAGAGATGAACAAAAAAAATTTTATTTATTGTTTTAGTGCAATGAAAGCAAATGCTGCTTAGTGTCAACGAAGGAATAAGAAAATTTTTTGCATTAGGCAAAAAATTTGATCTTGTGTGTAATGAAAAAGTGAAGTATCCATAACATACACAAAGAATTATTAAGGGAAAAAATCTAACAATTAAATGAAACGCAAAGTGTTACCTCAAGAAAAAAATAATACAATTTAAAACAAGATAAAAAATATATGTTTACAGTTTTATTCTCACTCATTCTCTTTTTAAAGAAAATATTAAATTTTATTAGTCACTTTTCTGATTTATTTTTTAAAACAAACAAAGAAAAAACTATTATGTGAATTTTTAATGACACAAAAAATGATTACCACATGAAAGCAAAAAACAAAATTTTGAAAATTAATTGCAATATTGATGACAAAAAATAAACCAAGTGTGTGAAACAAAAAAAAAATACCAATTTAAAATTTAAATGAAAAGATAACAAAGTGCGAATGAGAAAAGAACAAAAAAACAAATCGTTTTGTTTTAAACCAAAATTGATAAAGAATGATGACGATGATGATGTGAAAGAAGTGAATGAAACTTGTGATTTGTTTATTTAAAAATAAAGAAAGAAAACTGGAATGGTTAATTGATGAGTTTTATGGGATTTTGTTATTGAAAGAAAGTACATTTAAAAAATTTTACTAACGGATTTTTCTAATTTAAAAACTGAAAAATTCGTTTAAATCTGAAGTTTTTGAATCGATATTTTAGATTGAAAATTTTCATCCTTCATTTTTAATTGATGGAACATTCGATTAGAAAACTTATTTATAGAATAATTTTTTAGGTATCGAAGTCTTTTTTTAGCGGTATTTTGAAGCTTGTAATTTTCAGTTTGTTTAAATTTCCTAAATAAAATTAAATTCACATTACTATTATGATTTTTCTTTCATACTTGAAACAAAATAATCTTAAATACATAAATTTATTAATCATATTTGAATCTCATCATTCATTCATTTTTAAATAATTTTCAAAAGTTTAAATATTTTAAATATGAACATTTGTTAAAATTTAAAATTCCATTTCATCGGTATTTATGATTTCAAATTTTGTATCATAACATTATGTTCCAAATAAATTTTCATTCCTTATTTATGAATGAAACTCATAATCATCAACTTCATATTTTCACTTTCAATAACAGTTTCCATAAAATTTGTCTTCAAATAAATCAATGAATGAATGCTCTGAATCTGTAAAAAATGAGAAAAAAAGTTATTTAAAAAAATTGAAACAAAAAAATATTAAAAAACTTTAAAATAATAAAATTTCTATTGAGCTGAATAAAACGGTGTTAGGAATGAAGACTTCTTTTTTAAAAAAGCAAAAAAACAATATGAATCAAATTGAGAACTGAGAGATGAGAATTTTTTATGTTCAGCAAATTAGGATAGGAAAAAATTCTTCGCAAGTGAAGAGTCTGTGATTCAACATTAAATGTAATCGATTGCGATATACTTAATCATTTTTAAATAATTTTTTCTCTCTTCGTGATAAAAATAATAAATTTAAAATAAATATTGTCGATGATACCGAAACTATGTAGCTGTGTGACAGCAATCGTATGCTTATCATTCTGTTACCAATTGAATGTGTTAATTCTTTTTTGTTTTATTTTATTTTTATTATTATTGAATGGTTAATAGTATTTTAAACTGTGCCAAAATCAATGTACCTCAATAAACATTAAAGTAATAGCAAAACAAAGTTAAAGAAATAAAAATAAACCAAACACACAACTCAATAGAACTGGACTTAGTTAAAACAAAAAATCAAAATCAGAAAAAGAAATATTTTCTCTTTTTAACAAACATTCATAAGAAAAGAAATAAATATTCCGTAAAAAACCGATAACAGTAAAAATTTTAAAATAATTTTTCTAAATATTGTTTATTTTTTTAAAAGTTTGATCATTTTAGACTCGGTGAAATTTTAAGAATTGTTAACTTTTGAAAAATTCATCAGATCAGTTTTGTAAAATTAGTAGTTTAATCAAGATTATTAGCAACTTCGAATTTGTCTAGAAAATTGTTTAAAAATGTGTACTGACGATGAACCTTTTCAATCATAACCTTGAAATTTCTTTTACTTTTTTAAAAGCCATCATTATAGAAATTTGAGCAAGCTTCTAGAAACTTTTGCTAATACTAATTACAAGCTAATTGTCAAATTAATATCTTTGATTTACAAATCCCAAAATTGCCAATTAAAATCTAAAATTGTTTTTTATTTTATAGAACTTACTATCAATTTTTTCCGTCAACACTTCCTATTCATTATGTTACTGTTTGCAATCAAAAATTGAACTAATAAAATACCAATTAATTTTAATTTTTCCTAATTTCAAATGTAATCAATTACACACTTTTGCAAATTGGTAAAGAAATTTTTTATGAAAATATTTCTATTTTTCTCAACATGCAAATCAAAGAAAATTTGTTTTCTTTGCTATTGGTTACTTTCTTCAATAGATATCTTCAATTATTTTCATAGCAGATGTATATTAATAACAAATATTCTGTCAGATTAATCACAAAATAGCAATAATTGGGAACAAAAACTTAAATTTATTAATTATGAAATCCAAAAAGAATTCTGCTTAATAAACTTATGAGTTTTAAAACCAAAATTTAAATAAACTTGTGAAATTCTTAATAATTTTAAAGCTTTCCAAATTTAAATGAGTATCAATTTAAAAAGTTGACAATTCTTAAAAATTTCAATAAAAAGAAACAAAATTAAATGCAAAAAAAATGAAAAAAGAAAAGAAAGAAAAAATAAAAAGATTAGGTAAAGAAAAGATGAAAATGATATTTTTGTGGTATAAATGAGAAGAAATGAAAGTGAAATAAAAAATTTAAATTTTTTAAATGAAACATGTTGTACAAATTTAGAGCAAGGCAAGTGCGAAAGTTATGTTGAAAAATTAGGAATTAGAATGATAATAGACAAGAAATTGATGAGAAAAAGATTGAGATTTTTTATAGGCAATAAGAAGAAAAAGTTTAATACTAAATGAATGTTTTTTGGATGTTTTGTAAAATAAAAAAAAAATATGAATGAAATATCAATGAAATAAGATAATTTCTCACGATGTGCTTATTTTTTCAAATCAAAGTAATAAGAAAAATTGTGTAAGTCGTCCAAGTTTTTTTACAAAAGAAAAAATGTAACGCAGATGAGAAGAATCGCGGATCGAAGGAAAAGTCCTTATATACTTTTTAATATATTATAGATGTCTACATGTCTCTCAAAAAAATAAGAAAATATTTTATTATTTATACACGTGATGAACAACTTTTTATTTATAATGAATAATGTAAATAATATTTTCAAATATAAAAAATTTTTGAAGAGATTACCATTCAGAGTTGTTATGGGCGAAAAACGGGGCGGCCCCTTTTTGGGGCCGCCCCATTTAAGGGGCCGCCCCGTTTGTGGGGCCGCCCCGTTGAGGTGCCGCCCCGCAAAAAGGGCGGCCCCAGCGGAGCGGCGGGGCGAGGGGCGAAAATTTTTTTTTCATCGTAAAAATCTGTTTGGTGGTTTTTTGGACGTAAAAATTATAAAATAGCATGGGAAAAATATTTTTTTAATTTTTTTCAAAAATTTCGACTTTTCCCGGCCTAAAAACCGTTTTTTTAAATGCATTTTTGCTTATTTTTATGTTCAAAAATTCATAATTTTTGACCAACTTATCCGAAAAATATGGTTGATAGCTTGTTAGAAAGGTAATTTTAAGCCCTTTCTAATGATATATTATATGTTTTATATACTTTCAACTATGGCCACAAGAACAACATTAATTTATGTCACTTTTTGATTTTTTGGCATTAAATAAGCCTAAAAATTCGAAATAGCTTTCGTAAAAATTATTTTAAGGTTTTAAAATTTTGATGTGTATTATTTTAATACAAAACATATAAAGGTTTTTCAAAAAATTGATTTCCTAGAAGAATGCATGCACTATGGCATATGCTGTCGGTCTGACAAAGCCTTTTTGGAAAATTTTAAAAATTGTTTGAAATAACTTTAAAATGACAAGAAATAATAAAATATGCAATAAAATTATATTTCAGATGATAATTTAGTTTTTAAATCACGACTTAAAGTTTAAAGAAATTCATGTAAATTTTTACATTTTAAAAAATTTTAATGCACTTTTCTTTACAATATCATCTGAAATATCAATTTTATTGCATATTTTATTATTTCTTGTCATTTTAAAGTTATTTCAAACAATTTTTAAAAATTTTCCAAAAAGGCTTTGTCAGACCGACAGCATATGCCATAGTGCATGCATTCTTCTAGAAATCAATTTTTTTGAAAAACCTTTATATTGTTTTGTATTAAAAATAATACACATCAAAATTTTAAAACCTTAAAATAATTTTTACGAAGCTATTTCGAATTTTTAGGCTTATTTTAATGCCAAAAAATCACAAAGTGACATAATTAATGTTGTTCTTGTGGCCATAGGTTGAAAGTATATATAAACATATAATATATCATTAGAAAGGGCTTAAAATTACCTTTCTAACAAGCTATCAACCATATTTTTCGGGATAATGTGGTCAAAACTTATGAATTTTTGAACATAAAAATAAGCAAAAATGCATTTAAAAAACGATTTTTAGGCGGGAAAAGTCGAAATTTTTGAAAAAATTAAAAAAATATTTTTTTCATGCTTATTCTATGATTGTAACAACTAAAAACATAAAAATATTTTTTTTAAAAAAATTAATTTTTTTTCGCCCCTCGCCCCTAACAACTCTGTTACCATTTTAAAAATAAAACTTAAACGAGGAAGTTAAATAAAAATCAAAAGTGTGATATGCTAGAAACGACTTTTTAAAAAATTATAGAGAAAAACTCTTAGTTCGCATCGATCAATGTTTATAAATCAAAAAAATTCTTTATTTCATCATTTTTTCTGTTTTCATTTTTATAAGAGCAAATTTTTAAATGCTCTTAAATGTTCCTTAAATCAAATTTTTTTATCATATGTTTTTTGAAGCTTTTGTAGAAATTTGATGGAAAAAATTAAAATTTTATTTTTTTTTAAAATCTTGCCAAAATGACAGTGTTGTGCGTGCTATGACAAAATGTTTCATTTTTGCATGTGACTTATGTTGTGCAAGACATTGTAATGTAAACAAAAAATTTTGAACAATTTTTTGCTAAAAACTTTATTGATATTGTATTGAAAACTGGTAAAATTTAAATTTGATGAAACACACAATATGTCACAAAAACACGTTTTATATTGAAATTGATAAAAGAAATTTTCCATCAACTCACGAAAACTTATTGTTGATATTTTATTGAGAATCAAAAATTAAAATTGTTCATTTTTCAAAAGACATAAGCATTTAACTGAAAAACAGCACTATTGATTCTAACTTTACAATTTGTAATTTTCACGAATTAAAATAATTTTTTGGTGTGATCAATTTTAAAAATAAATTGATTTTATATTTCAACCAATTTTCACTAATTCTATTCTATAAAAATGAAAAATTTGATCTAAAAATTCAACTAAAATTAAGGTACACTTGTAAATTTGATGAGAAAGAAAATTTATTTCAAAAAAAGATATTTTATTTATTGGAGGGGTTGCAAGACTTATTAAATTTAAATTTGATCTTTTAAGATCATTATAATTAATAAAAAAAATTTAAAAAAATTCAAAATTGTATGATGATAAAAAATTCAATGTAAATTCACTTGTAGAAATTTATTTACTCAAAATTTCAAAAATTTAAAATAAAGTAAACAAGAAAAATATATTTAATTTGATGTTGTGGTCCGCAAAAAAATGAAATTATTAGAAAATCTTAAAATGTTAAAAAAGTAATTTTTAAAATTGGAAAAAATCAAAAAATGACATAAAAATTCTTCTTATAAAAAAATTCAAACTTCTCCACCCTCATGATGTTGGCAAAAAATATATATAAAAATTGCTTTCAGTGTTGTTAGATGAACTAAAATTTTTAAACAAAAATATTTAAATGAAAAAAATATATAAAGGCACAGACATAAAAATTCACATTTTCTGATGAATAAATTAAGTAAAAAGAAGGAAATGAAAATAATGAAAGTAATTTTTGTCCCCCTATTAAGACGCAATCAATTAGTTAAGAGCTAGTTGATGTCAAAAAAACTCTAAGTTACCACAGAATTTTTTTTAAACAAACGACGAAGGAGAAGCCTTTAAATCAAAACTACAATGCTAAATGCAATATGCCTGCCAATTATTTAGAAAATAAAACAACTGAAACCATAAAAAAACCGTACCAAAACAATAAAATGAAATGTTTTTTTTCATTATTTATTTTAAAAAAATCAAAAAAAATATTTAGAAAGCAAGGAATGGACACTTAAATTATTAATTTAAATCAACTTGATCTAAATTATTAGAAAAGAATCTTAAAAATCTTTTGTCTATCTCTGTGAAGTTTGTTGAATTTCGGTTAACTTCACAGAGGTCTTTGTCCTAGTTTAAATAAAGTTTATATTGCTAGACTTCGCAAATTTACAATTAATTGAAATCAAAGTTAGTTGATTTCATTTTTCATTGAAATTTAATAAAGTTGAAACCAAGTATTTTCAATTTCAAGTCAATAATTTCTCTTATATTTTAACTATTGACTAAATGACATAAAACCATTAACTATACGTTGCATTAATAGATATTACCTTAAGTAAATTTTCCTATCAAAGAAGTCACTCAAATTTTAATCAAATTATATTTTAAATGTCCATTTGTTGCTACAAAAAAAGTTAATTTTCTTGAGCGCAATCCGTGAATTGTTTTAAACTATTAATTTTCTTATTATTACATATACCCTTACAGACAAAACTTACTTAGAGAAAAAATAAAGTAAAGAATAACTATTTGAACAACTCACACAACAAACAACAAAGCTCAGGAAAGTTTTATTAAATGAAAAATAAAGAAATTAAATATACCGTGAAAAAAGATAAAAGTAACTTATTGAATAAATGAAAAATCTTATAAATGTGAAAAAATAGAAATGAAAGAACAAAAAAAACATTTTTTTCCATTTTTACAATGACAAATGAAATTTATTTTAACTGATATAGTATTAAATTGTTCAATTTTACATAACAGAAGTATTTACAATCAACTCAGCAGATATAACCAACCAATAATCCGAATCGAAAATAGAAACGCAATAAAAATGGAATGAGTTCTTTTTATTCTAACAGAATTTTTAAATTTTAAAAATAAATCAAAAAAAAAAATTTCAAAAATTTGAGGACAAAATTTTTCGGTTAAAAATTTGAGATGAAAAAATGCAAAAAAATTGATTCAATTGAGAAAAATAATGTGTAAATCTTGATGAAAAATCCAAAAAATGATGGAATTTTAATATAAAGAACGAAAAACTATTGATGTAAATTTGATTATGAAACATGAAAATAAAGGTTATTAAAATGAATAAATTTGTAATTTATTTCTATTAGTTTATTTTTTCAGCTTAAGAAATCATATATAAAAGAAAATTTTCAAATTTATTTTCTACTTGCATATATTTTGTAAATCTTTAAATTGTTCCAACTGTAAGAAAGATTCATATTTTGATTTTATGCAAAAGGAAAATAAGATATATTTTTTCACCTAATGAGATTTGATTTTATCATTAAAAATATATTTATTTACTATAATATGATCTTAAAAAAATCAAGACCGATAACGTTAGAAAACATGATGGGAAAGTCTCTGCGTAGATCAGAGGACTTTAGCGCATTTTTGGCGCCTAGATCAGTTATATTAACAAGTTAATAAAAGAATAGTTAACGATTTGAATACATTTTATTAATTCATAGTGTATTTAAATGAGATATTTTATAATTCATGTACTCGGATGACTAATGGTTTGTGATGAGATGCATACGATTTATAGATAAAAACTTCAACATTATAATCTTCGATTCGTCCAAAACCTCCATCGATAACTGTTCGAGCGGTTTGTTTCGATTCGCGTGGTGAGAACAGTCTTGTGCCAAAAGATTGAAGCATAAACGACTTGAGTGGACTGCCCAATTTCAATTCGTGATTAAAATCGCCAAGAATCAGGATATTTTCGCTCTCGTCGATATAATCCTTTACTTCCAAAAGTGTTTCCTTCAGTAAATCGAGACTCGATGATGGATTATTGTAGATGTTGATTATAGTTAATCGGTTGTCTAATTTGAAGCCACTTATTTCGACGTGATTATTCGAGTTCCCATTTTCAATTTCGATTCGATCAGTAATACGAGGTTCAACAGTCAATTTGCAAAAATTAATCGTTCCGAATGCTTGTGGTCGGACCATTAATCGGTTTCGTGATATTTCTTCAAACTCAGGAATGTTGTAACTTTCATTATCGACTGCCCAGCATTCTTGAAGTGTGACGATATTACTATTCATGAAAACTTGATCCGATACGATTGTGGTTATATGTTTGCGAATCGATTTGTGTGTTGTGTAATGTGATTTGAATAACATTTTCAGGTACGATACGAAGAAATGATACTTAGCACAAAAAAAATTTTCAATAAACTTTTGCAATTTAGATTTTGCTTTTTGTTTACACATTAACTTAAACGCAGCTTCGCGCACTAAAAATTTAAATTTTCCGTTACATTTCGATTTCGAATTGACAATAAAATAAATAATACGAATCAATACAAAAGATAATACGAGTCAACAATTTAGAATTAGACACGCTTTTATTCAAATCTTTTTAATATTTCGTTCACAACTTTCGATTCGAGACATAATATTGTTTTCTGTATAACGATTAAGTCAAATTCAATTAGTTCCAATTTTCGCCGTTGGTGGCGCTGCAATCGTTTTCGCGCGAAAAAATTTTGTTTACAAATATTCAATATGGAATTTTTAATTCGTAATTTGTAAATTATTACAATTAGTGACAACTTTCTAACTATGTTTCCCCGAACTGATTCGATAGCACAAATCAAACGCAAAAAACCGGAAGTCGCTAACTATTGTAGTTTTCGAGATCTCAAATTCCGGGACCCGAACAGCCGAACAAAGTGAAATTATAAGCTGCATTGTTGTTGCAAAAATGCGCTAAAAAGATTGATCTATTCAAATAAAACCCCAAACAATAATTTTTAATATTTCTTGACTTTTTTATGATGCTTTATTTGAATGTAGTCATGTTAAATTGTTTTCTCGTTTTCCTTCTAAATTATTAAGAATTAATTTTATTTGTGAAAATAAATACGATTGGTTAAAATTTGCTACTAGAGCATTACAAGAGCTATCGAGAGCTGTTGTAGAGTGTTCACTTCTTTGGAATGATCAACATTTTCATTTTCTTTCGTGTTGAATTTTGATTTTTGCACTGTTTAAAGACAATAAATTTTCATATTAACAAGCTTATACTTTTTATATTTGGTAAGCAATTTCTCAGAAATTTTTACTTCTTCTAAAATTGTTGATAATTTGAATTTTTAATTCTAGTCAATTTCTTGCATGCATTTTTTCTTTAAAATTTATTCTCATTAAAATCGAATAAATCAAAATTTCCACTTTAATTACATCAATGTCTTAATTATATACATTGTATCAATTTTATCTCAATCTTGTGGTAACTAACACTAATCAATCAAATTTCAGTAATTTGCATTTTATGATTTTATTAATGAACTTGATATGCTGCACTCATTACATAATTTATTGGCATGATTTTCTAGTAGAGAAAAAAATGCATTTAACTTATTATCGTTATTTTTTAACCTCTTACATCAAGTATATCAAGGCGAAACTGCAAGTAAATTTAAACCAGTGACCAAGTACCCGTGTTGCAGATCGGTGTACTTAAGCGCATTTTTGGTGCCTAGATCAGAGTTTATAACAAATTACAGAAATATTAGATTAGTTTATAAAACAGATTTATGTGATAAGATATACTGGTTAAAGTAAATTTCAAATGTATTGGAAATTTCATTTGTAAGATTTGTTTCGAATGAAATAATTGAAATTAAGTTGTAGGAAATAGCAGTCAATTAGGAATTTAGCAGCTATTTTTTGTTTTGTTTACATTTTCATACAGAAATATAATTTATGAAAACTCGAGTAATATAATTGCTGCTAATAATCTTGATCTATTAAAATTCTCGAAATCGTCTTTGTAAATTTCGGTGATTTGAAAATAACGATCAAATTCAAAAATACGCGCAGTTGAAAAATTTTTTTGATCGCAGTCAACTTCACGAAAAAAATTTTGTTTACAAATTTGAATATGGAAAATTAATTCATAATTTCCCAAGTTATATGACTAGTGACAGAAATATGAATAAGCATCGCCGCACTAACTTTTTAGCACAAATCTAATGCAAAAAACCGGAAGTCTCTAGCTATCATAGTTTTCGAGATCTCAGAGGGACCGGAGCCAGCCAGCCAGCCAAAGTGAATGTATAAGCTGCATTGTGGTTCCAAAAATGCGCTAAAAATTAATTATGGTTGAAAAACAAAAAATCATAAAACCAAAATGATCAATTCCTTATTTTCTCTATCGATTGATCAAATTTCAATTGATTCCGCTAGAAATAAAGTTAAAATTTCTGCATTGCTTCGTTGCACACATACAGAAAATTATTGCTCTTACACTTATGTAGTCGAAAAGAATTAAAATGACTTTCTTATGAAAAGTTAGTTTCCAATAAAAACTTTTTAAAATAGGCGATCAAGTTCGTATATGATTACACGAAAAAAATATTTTTTTAAAAGAACATTTATTCCACATTGAAGCTATGAACTTTACACGATTCAAACCATTGATGAAAAGTTTCCAGTTTTTTTAAATTGAAAGTTTTTATCGGTAATTCTTTGAAACAAACTTTTTACTGCCAACAAATACAAAAAACTGCATTCAGAGATATATGGCATGTTAAAAAAATCATACAACGACGAAAAAATCAAGTTAAAGTTCTTTACTTTAATCTCAACTCTAAATAGGACAAATGGATTCCAAAATGATCACTTTTTGAATAAAATCATATAGATTTTTTTTCCTATTTTTCAATAAAGGTTTTTTAAAACCGTTAATAACAATTGCACATTTTTGTTAAAATTAAATTGAAAGAAAACGATACGATGACAATTGCTAATTACATATAACTTATGTTTTCTATCTACTAAAGTTCATTGCCTTTTAGTGCATTGATGTCTTTTATCTCATATTTATTCTTATGAAATGTTTTTAAACTTATCATTTAAAAATAACAATCAAGGACACATTCACAATAAAAGGGTATCAACTAAGCTAATTCTTGCTGCAACTGCAATGTGATTGGCATTAGTGAAGGCTGGAAAATGCACTTGAAACTAACTTGGTAATTAAATTAAACTCGAACTAGTTTTATGCGTGATTTTTAAAATCTTAAGATGAGGAAGTTACCTAGACCTAGATTATCTTGTATAAAATCACTTGAAAGGATTTCTTTACAGTTTTTTTCTTGTTATTCAACTTTTAATAAAACTCAGAATTAACTGTATGTGAAGTGTATGAGAATGCAATCGTTTTATCGACTCATCGTAAGCAATGAGCGTAAAGTACTTAATGTACAATCACATAAGCTTTAACTTGTAGGTGGGATAGAAAAAAGAGCGCGTGAGGAACAGCTGAGCACTGAAAGAAAAAGTTTTAAACATAAAAAAATGAATTTTGAATTTTTCAAAAATTTAGAAAATCTTAAAAATAGTTTTGAAATTTTATCAAGAAAATATTTTAGGTTCAAAATAAATCGGTTTTTTCTTTTTGAAAAATTTTAAAAAATATGATTTCCAATTAATTATCAATTTATTCTCTAAGTGTAATTTTTCTCAGAAGGGGAGAAGGCACGAATGAGTGAGCTCAGTACTATGAATGTTATTAAAATTCATTGCGAGTAAATTTGCTTGTGTAAAAGAAAAAAAGAAAAATTTGCAATCAAAACAGCATGAGTCAATTCAGTTTGATCCTAAACGTCGTTGCGATCGGTTGAACTAGAAAGAAAAAAAAGCAGTGAGTGAAAAAATAAAAAAAAGATTTGTGCTAGTGTTTGAAGGAAAATTCTTTAGAATTTCTCTTTTTTAACAGAGTACAATGAAAATTTAAAAATGCATAAATTGGAAAGTCTATTTATAATTTTTCTATTAACTATTATGAATGTCAAGTGCATGCAAACTTGCAATGCTGACAAAATATTTCCACAAAACGAGAATCATTCATTTTTTGTTCGTAATCACGATGAAATTCCAAATGCAACAATTTATGAGCCGATAATAAATGAAATAAATGTCAATAGCTTGAATGACAGTGATCTGCCCTACAATGTAGTGCCAGAAATATCAAATTATGAAAGAGGTAAATAGAGAACTAAAAATTAATTCTACTTTGTGTTCATTAAAGTACATGAATTTAAATGAAGCGCCCTTTGAGTAATTATGACAACAATGAGCAGTTATAGCTGATAATGTGTCTCTGGAATTTTCTCACGACATTGTCTGCTAGTGAAATGTTGTAAATCTTTCTTTTTTTAAGTTTTGTTATGTAATCAACTTTATCGATAGAGCATTTACATCAAGGTCATCGAATTTTCGCTTAATAAAAAATTTCTTTCCTTCTGCAATGTAAATTTTCTCTTTTTATGGCGCAAACCGCATGCAAAAAGAAACGTGTTGTGAATTTTTTATTAATTTTCGATTTTTTTCGATTGAGTGTTGAGTATCGATCGACGTGAAAAAGTGATAAAGGTGTGAGTGATCGTTGGAGGCTAAAAGTCTTAATTTAGTAGTGAGAAAAAAATTCAGAACTCTGTAAAATAATTGAAATTGCAATCGAGGTGTTTAATTAATTTCTTTGTTATGATGAGTCGATCACGTTTAAGAATTTTTCAAATTTAAATGCAAATGATTGGGGAAGTCCAAAGAATGGAAAATTTTGTATTAAAAATGCAATACTTGGAGTTCTTTCTTCTAATTTATATTCTAAAGAGAATTTCTTGTTGATTTAAATTTAATTTGATTCTAATATTGAAATTAAAACACGTATACATAAAATCAAAACAATAACAAATAACAAGATAAAAATAACTAAAGTTAAAAAAGGTGATTCAATTAATCAACAAAAAAATTAAAGCTAAATTGATGATGAAATTTACAATTAATTTAATGGTGAAAAACTTAATTGAGAATGAATCAGATAAAAAAATCTATATGGGTTAGTAAGTATCTTTTACAAGCCCACAAAATGCAATAAATAATAAAAATGACTCACACTGACATAAACTAAATCCATAATTATTAAACTCAAACATTGACATACATAAAAATCAACTTTTTAACATCACGCAAGAGAAATTAAGCAGAAGATCTAGGATAATAGAACATTAATAAATAAGAAGCCGTTATGCAAAAAAAGAAAACGAGATCAAAGTCTCATGTTTATGCAAATAACTACACTACAACTTTTACATTTAATTAATCACTCAACTTGCATGGTAAATATTAGCATAATTGCATCATTTAAAATCAATTACTGCTCATCACTACTTGATTGATGACTGAAGAACTTAAATGACGTGATTTTCCCACAGTTAATTTATTTTCATCATTTTTTGCTGCCTTTTTTACTGCAATCAATTTCATTATAAAGAGAAGGAATTTTTTATCACTTTAACAATATTAAATCAACATCATTGTCATTTTAATGATAAGGCATTGAGAAGCCGCAAGAAATGCGAAGCAGTTTAAAAAAGAAAGGAAAAAAGTGCAACAACTTTATTAAACGGCATCGAAAACTGGTTTGAAAATTCATACTCGCGTGCCACTAAAAGAAAAATAGAGAGAGAAGTATGGCATGCAAGAAATTGTTTCTCAATTGACTTCAATGTCAAGTTCAGTTTAATGTTTAATTATAAATTGCTTGCACATCATTCATTTTATTTGGTATTGATATTACAGCAGCAGGTTTCGCACTATAAAAGGAATTTTTACGTGTTTGACATATTTTTTTATTGAATGTTTGTCATTCTTTGATAATTTACTGAAGAATTTTGAACAATTGATTTGAAGAAAAAATTCGCAAATGAAATTTCGTTAATTTTGAAAAATTGAATTTTTAAATGTCGTTAAATTTTTAATTAAAAAATCATTATTTATTCATGACTTGTTAATTTTTCAATTTAAAAATTTTGTTCTTTTTTTGTAGATTTCATAAAAGTACTCAGCAAAAATTATTTAAAATACTTCCAGCCTTTTGATCTCTCACAACTATCATCTATTTCGATAGAATGTCGTGAACATTCTCATAAGTTCCTCAAGTCATTGATCAATTTTGAATTTTGGGCGCTAAAAAGTAAGTCAAAAATTCACCATAAATAAATTTTCAAATATTTATTCAATAATTTATTCAGTGAATGATGCAACTGCACGCTTCACAACATCCGGTCTTTTAAACGGCAATGTCAATCAATTTGGTGATTTTGACCAATGTGTTAATGTCCGAGAGCCAAGCAATGAATTTCGTGGCAAGTATTGTCTCGCATATCTTCAACCAAAAGTTCCTACATCACTGAAATACACAAATCATCTACGACTTCTGCTGCAATCTTATGATGCTTTTAAAAGTAACTTTGATGATGTGAGTACAATTTTAGTTTATAATAGTAAACTACCTAATCATTAATTGATCAAATACCTCCGGAACTCGTGCGGGAATTTAAACTATAGGTTCTTTTAAATGCTAATTAAACATTTTATATTTGTAATTTATCGTCATGCTTTGCTATTCTTCTGAAAAATTGCACTTGCAAGCTATGAAATTGAAAAAAATTTAATCACTATTATACTTCACTGAATTTTTCAAAAAAACTATTAAAATTCACACTTTTGTTTTCCATTTCATAAAAGACTGCTGGTTGATGAGTTTATTATTAAGTTAATAGCAACATTAATTCATCATGTCTTACCACTTAGTAAATGCAAATTTCTTTACGCATTTCTGAACAAAGTTCTTGCTTCTGAATTATTATCATTTATAATGCATGTATTTCTTAATGAAATGCAAGTGCGTGTATGTCATTCATAAAGTGATAAATGATGAGAACACATGTTTGTTATAAAGAAGCATAAACGAAAATAATACTAGTGCTAGTGATTGTTATTTATTAGCATTAATTTCATTAAAAATATGCGTTTTTAAACATAATGGAATATTTTCATCAAATGTGATCAAAAATTATTCATAAACTTATAAAATTGTTAAACATTTCCATAATATTTTTATTTGTGATAAATTATAAAATAATAACGAAGGAAAAATCTCAAAAATCTAATAAGCTTCTCAATATCAAATTAGCACTTACATGCTAATTACATAAAACTGATGTCAAATAATCTTTACTTAAATACATATCATCACTCTTCTCTCTCTTTGACACGATAATTTAATTAAAATCGTATCTCAAGCACGAAAAAATAATTTGAATAATGAGAATGTAATTAATTGTTTTGCTTGGAATTGATAATCAAAAGTTTTATAAGCATTGTCTGTCCAGTTGTGGCTAGAGGAAAAATTTTAGTGATTGTGTAATGTATAAAAGGGAAAATGGAATAGTTGGTTCATTTTTGTGGTTAAATATTAAGAAATTTGTTGTTTTGATTTTATTTCAATTATAAAGTTTAAACCATTGAAAATAACTTGAAATTTTGATAAACTCTTTATTAACTTGGTTTATTGTTCTTTGCTCAAGTTTATTACACTTAAGATAATTAATATCATGCAATTTAAGAGGAAATGACATTGAGCTTAAAAATGATACAAAATCAAATCAAATACAACATTTAAAAGGCCTTGATTTGGCTGCAATTGCAAATTATGAGCAGTTTATGTTAATTAAATTTGCATTAAGATGATGAATGACGCAACATTGCAAAAATGCGATAAAATTGCATTGAAAAGTAAACAATACGAGCCAAAAAGTGTTATGAATTACAATTGGCAGGTTATTAAACTTTAAAAATGGTCATTTATCGAAACTAACTTTACTTTCGCTTTCAAATCAGTAAAAAAAGAAAACTGAATAAAATAAAATTCAAATATTTATTCACATCGTAAATTGATCACCAAAAACATTCCAATTAAAAAACCAGAAAGAATTTGGCTGTATGTTGTTGTTTATTAATAAAAAATAAAAAGAAACAATAATTCGATTACGCTTTATGATTACCAAATTATAGTATTGCGACAAAGTTTTAAATATTTACATAAAAAAACGTGTGTGATCATGATCAAAGCTCATTATAATTTATTTTTATCTCTTTTTTACAGCCAGGTCATAGAGTACCAAAATGGTCTACAATAAATTTTGGAGTATGCGTGCCATCATCATGTTCTAGTCAGGATATTGAAATTGCAATTAAGCATTTCACAAAAGTATTTACAAATGGTACAGGCATACAATTAAGTGTTCGTGTAGAATCGGAAATGTGTCATGTAAATGACGATGAATGGATGAGTAAACTTGACATTGGAACTAAAATCGCAATGTAAGGTTTTACAACAAACTATGAAGCTTTTTGAATGTCATTGTTAAATTATTTTTGTAACTTTTAGAGCTTTTTGTTTACTACTTGTGCTTTTTACTATTTTATCTACAATTTATGATTATGAAACTGATGACAAAGAAGAACAAAGTAAGTTAAAAATAGAAGCAATAATTAATGACAATAATCTTTTAAGAATAGCTTAATAATTGAAATAACTTTGGCTTGCTTATATAATATTTGTTTATTAATGAATAATTTATTCATTTATTTTAGACCAATTGGCTGTCTCATTTTCAATAATCAAGAATTCAAAGTCTTTGTTCTCACTACAACGTGATAAAAATGATATAAGAATGGCCCATGTTATTAGATTCTTCAACGCGGCAATGCTTCTCGTTTCGCATAAATGCATGGCAATGTTTTACGTTCCATACTCAAATAGAACGGCAATGACAGAACTTTTGAGTCAAAAATGGACAGTCGTAGCAAGAGCTGCTTCCTTATATACTGATCCTTTCCTTATGCTTAGTGGAATGTTGACAGCGTATTCGCTATTTGGAAGATTACAAAGAAATGGCCGAATTGACATCATACGAGAATATATTTCGCGGTATTTTCGAATTATGCCATCGCTTGCTTTTCTCATCATCTTTTGTACATTTATTTTACCTTTACTGAGTAATGGTCCACAATGGAATTTAGTGATCACACATCATGCCGATCTTTGTAAACAATATTGGTGGAGAAATTTACTATTCATTCACAATTGGTTCGGCTTCTCTAACATGTGCCTCACTCATACACACCATGTTGGCATTGATACTGAATTATTTTGGACATCACCATTTCTTATCATTGCATTGTATAAGTGGCCTAAAATAAGAATGAATGTCATCATTGCACTTGGTCTACTATCAACAATTGCGCGCTATTACGTCAGTTATGCCTATGAATTGTCGAATTATGTGTCGTTTGGAATCAGGTTGGTATATTGACATAACCCATTGTTGCTTTACTTGCTCATGACTTCTCACATTTTAGTGTAAATCAATTGTTTAAGACAGCTGATTTAATGTACACTTTACCTCCTCATCGTTTTACTGTGTATGCTATGGGTATCATTCTTGGTTGCTTTTTGAGAAAATTTAAAGAAACAAAATTGAGCAGAATGCAATTGAGAGTTGGATGGTATGTGAGTACAGCTGCCTTGTTGATTTCTTTTTTGGGACCAGCACCAATGGGTGATATTACTTACAAATTCAATCCTACTCATGCTGCTATCTATGCTGCATTTGCACCAATTGCCTGGTGTTTTTTCTTTGGATGGATGATTTTTACATCACAATTAGGATATAAAAGTAAGGGAAATTATGATATTCTTAAACTTTTGGTGATTAATTTTTTTAATTTCTGTTTTAGACAAAATAACAAAAATATTACAATGGAGAGTTTTCCTAATAACAACAAGAATTTCATACGCTTTTTATCTTGTTCAATTTCCAGTATTTTTCTTCAATGTTGGTCGTGTAAAGTCAACTGTTCAATATAAATTTCCTTCAACAATTGTAAGTAAATTTTTCAAAAGTTTTATAATGCATCGTACTTGCTTTTTTGTCTTTATTAAGACATAAAAAATGCAAGAATAACATTTGAAAATTCTGACAAAATTTAAAAAAAAATTAAATTTCTTTTCAGTTGGATTTCAATGAAATATTATCAGTACTCGCAATATCAATAGCATTTACAATTCTCATAGAACTTCCATTTAATAATCTCAAAAATATTCTCATTGATCGCAAAAAAGTTGCTCGAATAGATCAAAGAAAATGTGATGAAAATTTAAATCATGCAGAATCTTCAATAAAACCTAAGAATATGTAAAATTTATTATTATAAATAAAATAAACTATTTAAATTTACTATTTTATAATAGTCAGTAATTAAATAATTGACGCAATAACTTTTTTCTAGAGAAGCACCGCAATATACACATGGATTTTTTTCACACCTTGGTTGCTTGTAATATAAGCACAATTACATATTTCTCAGGCCTTTTAAGTAACTAATTAAGTGATGAATCGTTCATAGTAAAAATTAGTTTTTGGAAATATTTAAAATTTCATAACAAAAATTATTCTTCTAAATTTTTGAATTCTAAATTTTGCGTAAAGGAAATCAAATTTAATTCTTAAATGTTTTTATATTTCCAAGTGAATAATCAATATTAAATTTCATTCAATGCAGCTTCATTATCAATAAAACATTAAATAAACTTTACATTGTGTTAATCAAGCAACTAATTCTTCAATAAATTAGTTTCGCAAACTGCAAAATGCAAGCAAAAACTCATAAAAAATCTTCATTTATTTACTCAAGAATACTTAAAATAAACTTTCTTATCCTACAAGTATCAAGTACTTTGGGAAACTTTTTACAGACATTCATGCATGTCTGTGATATTCAATCGTATGTGATAATTGACAAAATAATGAACGTACAAGAAACTTTTATTCCTCTCTGTGTATACTGTGATGTAATGTCAACAAAAATTCTATTTGCTTTTGAATATTGGCTCATACTCTTATTTCGTCTCTCTCTTTCATGCGTTTGTGTTTGCTATGTGTTTGGATTTGCCCACCGCTCGCCGCTTGGAGGGATTTTAATTTTCCTCTAGAGCGAATGAATGAGAGAAAAATAAGTATGATATTTTAATCTTTTAGTTTTCGCCTAACTTAGTCAAGATTTGTCGTTTGCCGTAATCACAACTTTGTAACATTACTCTCGTGAAGTGAACACAATTTAATTTTAATTTCAGAGTGGCAGTTTAAAAAGTGAAAAGGAAATTATGCAATTAAAATATCTCAGAGCATCTTTCGTGATGCTTCTGTTAGTTTACACTTGCAATTGTTATAAACATGATGAGAGATTCATGAGCAGTGAAAATTTTACAACTTTTGAGCTCTTGACCAAAACAATGGATTTAAATTATTTAAAAATTCCGCATATTGATGAAAGTGAAAATGGTTTGTGCTCGATTTTTATTGTCTCTCTTGTGAAATTGAATAAATTTTCATTTAACAGAATTCATTGAGCGTCTTGCACCAAAAATTCTCGAATATCAAAAACCTTTTGTATTATCACACAATACGATTTCACAAGGTTGTCGTCGTGATTCGCAGAAATTTTTAACATCATTAAAGAAATTTGATTTATGGGCGCTAAAAAGTGAGAAATTTAACAAAAAAATTTTAGTTCAAATATTGAAGCAATTATTTGTAGTGTATGATGCGAGTGCTAAATTATCGAGTGGAGTCTTAAACGGCAATGTAAATCGTTATGGTGATTTTGATCAGTGTCTAGATGTCGTGGCAGATGGAAGTGACTTTCAAGGACAATATTGTCTCGCGTACATTCAACCCACAGTCACTTCCGATCTCAAATATTTAAATTTCTTGCGAACTCTAGTTTTGTCCTTTGAATCATACAAAAGCGACTTTGACGATGTGAGTTCCGAGTTCTAACAGACAAAATCAATATTTGCATGTTTTTTTTTTCTATTTCTTTTATCATAGGAGCGACATGTTGTGCCGAAAACTTCACAGGTACGCAAAACTTCAATCATTCATTCGCAATATGAAAATAATTTTATTTTTCAATAGATGAACTTTGCATTCTGTATACCAAGCACGTGCTCGAACAAAGAGTTGGAGTTGGTATTAGGAGAAAATTTGCAAAATTTCTTTAACAATACTGGCCTACGAATGGATGTGCGAGTTGAGCCTGAAATGTGCCAGACAAAGACAAATGAAAACTACAGCACTGGAACAAAGCTTTCATTGTGAGTTAATTTTTATTGACACTGCGGTGTGGATTAGAAAAATCAGTTGAAAAGTGATGAGCGATGTTTGTTTGAATAACTTACTTACCGTTTCGTTACTGAAAGTAAACTTTACTTAATATTTATTTTCAATAATGGAAGATTTTTCTAACAAAAAACTTAATCAATTTCCTTCTCGAGTATTTTGAACTCATACATAAATCAGCACCTCATCAAATGAACAACTGATTTTGTAATTATTGACTGTCTAATTTGTAAATTGCGTGAAAATACTGATTAATCGTAATGTTTTACAAGCTCAATCATCTGTTATAATTACCGACTATATATGTTTTACCTAATTATTCAATTGCACTATGAATGCACAATGAAATTTTATTTGAATTCACTAAACGATATTTTCACACATTAAATTATTGTTTGATTTATTGCTTTTTAAATGATTTAAATTCCACACAAGATTAGTTAAATACATTGAATATTTTGATAGATTTTAAATAAAACTGGCATAAACAATAAAATTTAATTAAATCCTCAGAAGGAATTAAAATCTATTCTAGAATATTTAAAAATAATTCTTTTTGTTATAAAAAGAAATTTAAAATGATACATATTAAAGATAAATATAATTAATTGCCTAAAACTTTTGAATTGTACTGTGTCTAATTGAATCAAGGACAAACTTAAATGATATAATGAATTATATTAAAAAGCGTGGAAGTAATAATGTTGATTTTTTGAAACCTAATCAAGTATTTTAATGTATCGTTGATAGAATTATGAGTTTACGATGGAGCAAATATTTACAAATAACTTTTTTATTTAAATTAATTGCGTAAAACTTAATATTACGCAAAATATCAATTATTTTGTTATGACAACTTATTTTTTTAAGCTGATTATGGAATTACCAAATAATTTCGTTAATCTTTCTTCAGAATAAATTTTACATATGTTCATCATTACACATTTATTTATAAAGAAATCAAAGTAAAGAAACGATGATACTTTTGACAAAAATATCGATTTTAATGATAATTAGCCAACTTTACTTTGAAAGAAATTTTTATTTTATTATTTTTTGAATTTTTCTTCTTTTTGATCTGCGTTCAGGTTATTATTTGGTTTCATCATATTTATATCGATCTACGCAGCATTTTATGACCGTGCAGATAGGCCAAACAAAAGTAAGAATCAATAAATTTATTCTTTTGTAAAAAAATACCTAAAACTTTTAAATTGAAATAAGCAATACTATTTGTCAACTTTTTTGCTTTGTCATTATTTAAAAGAAAAATCCAGTTCATTCATTCGCAATAAATATTCATATTTCTTCTCTATTATTTTAATAGATGAGTGGCTGACATCGTTTTCACTCAGTAAAAATTGGAAGGATTTAGTGTCAACGAAGGCATCAAATGACATTGCCAGTGCACATGGCATTCGTTTCCTACATACAGTTATGTTGATAATCTCACATAAGTGCATGGAAATAGATTTTAATCCCATGCCAAATCGAAATGACCTCGCATCAATATCAAAATCTTCTATGACAGTAACCGTGCGTGCAAGTTATCTATATACCGACACGTTTATTATGCTCTCATCTATGCTCGTGACTTATTCTTTCATTGGACGATTAAACCGTGGCCAAAAAATAAATGTGTGGAAAGAAATTGCAACTCGTTATTTTAGAGTTGTACCGCCAATGGCTGCACTCATTTTATTTGGCACTTTCATCTTGCCGATTCTAGGAAGTGGACCACAATGGCCATTGCTTATTACAAATCAGTCACAACTTTGCAAGGTAACTTGGTGGCGAAATTTCTTTATGATTCACAATTGGTTTGGCTTCGAAAATATCTGCATGACTCATACACATCATATTGGCACAGATTTTGAGCTCTTTCTCACTGCACCTTTCCTTGTAATTTTGCTGCACAAGTATCCAAAAAAGACAAGTTGGGGAATTTTTATTGCCGCACTTTTATCAACAGTTGCTCGCTATTATATCACTTATGCAAGAAATATGACCGTTTACGTATTGTTTGGACTAGAGTGAGATAAATGTTATGACCTTGCAAACTATAATATTTTAATTGATTTTAATTATTCTTGTAGTATCTCAAAATTATATGAAATTGCTTCTTACATGTACATTCTTCCCTTCTATCGCTTTACTGTATACGCAATTGGAATATTTCTTGGTTATTTACTACGGAAACATCAAAATATTAAATTGACAGATTTTCAATTGACATGTGGTTGGGTTATTTCCACAGCATTATTTATTGGAACCATAGTGACAACAGCTATTATGAGTCGATATGACTACACTTTTAATGCAATTGATGGTGCTAATTTTGCAGCATTAGCACCGATTCCTTGGTGCCTATTCTTTGGATGGATAATTTATACGTCACATTTAGGATATAAAAGTAAACAATAAAAATATCTTGAAATTTATCACTCATTCTTTTCTATTTTTAGACTTTTTCACACAAATCTTTGAATGGAGGATATTTTTAATAACAACAAAACTCTCATATGGAATTTATCTTGTTCAGTTTGCAGTTTTTCACTACAACATTGCAACTGTTAGGAATACAATTCATTTTGACTTTGTGAAAACAATTGTGAGTAGTTTTTAAAGTGACTTTTCAATCAATGAATGAGATTTTCAGCTGATTTAAAGAATTTTAATCTAAGAGGCTCTTATTGAATAAATATTATAGGGTAATTCATAAAGAATAACCAATTCATACTGTACTGATTGTTAAGTTCGAGAGCTTAAAATTAATGCAGAAAAAAGAATTTTTTACAAATTCAATTTTAAACGAGACTGAAAAGTGTCCGCCTTAAGTCGGATTACTTTAGCGCATTTTTGGTGCCTAGATCAATGTATGTTGACAAATTACAAAATTATTAGATTCGTTTGAGAAATAAATTTACAGTTTTAAATAATTTGATCCAAATAATTTCAAATATAGGCAAAATCATGTTTATAAAATTTTGATGCATGAAAGTATGGCGAGCGCTTTTAATTGATGTTCAATTTACCAGTGTCCGAAACAGTTTTACGTGTAATTAAAAATGAACTAAAATTTATTCGATTTAAAATAAAAGCCTAATCGATTTAATTTTAGTTGGTTTTAGTTGAAAATTTTAATTGAATAAGTTTAAGTTGATTTTTAGTTATTTGCAACTAAAATACCAAACGATTTCGGACTTTGCAATTTACAGAATATTGCAATAAATTTTGTTAACTCGAAAATAACGGTTGAGTAATATTCAAAATATTTGTAGTTCCTATATTTGCCGTTGGTGGCGCTGCAATCGTTTTCGCAGCCAACTTCGCTTTGTTTACATTTTTCAATTTGGAAATTTAAATTCGTAATTTCCCAATTAATGCAATCAGTGGCAACATTCTAATAAAGATTGCCGCCAATAACTTGATAGCACAATTCATTTAAAACAAACCGGAAATCTCTAGCTATTGTAGTTTTCGAGATCTCATCCCTCAGCCGAACAGCCAGCCAGCCAGCCAGCCAGCCAGCCAGCCAGCCAGCCAGCCAGCCAAAGTGAAGAATAAAGGCGGCATTGTTGTTCCAAAAATGCGCTAAAAATATAAACAAAAACATGAGAATTTTAAAAACAAAATGTTCGTTATATTCAAAAGTTCATCACTTCATTAATCATCAAGTAACACTAGCTTAAATTAGATATATTCGATGATAACATTTAATTATGATGTTCACACCTACAAAAATGGTGTAATAATTAGCAAGGTATAACGGCTTTTAAAATATATAGATAGACTTAATGAAATATCACCTTTTCTGCTTTTTGTCTTCATCTTCTTCTTTCTTTTGAACATTTTTTCATCATCTTTTTCTTTTGTTTTAAGAGTCAAATGGCTCGCAAAATTTTAAATATTGTCTCGCAAATATTATTTTAGATAGAAGTGAGAAAAGAATATTCCGTTAAATAAAATTTTAATATCAACTTCATGTCAACTTATGATTGCAACTTAATTCCGCATTGTTGCAATTTCATGAAATTTTAGCCTTAACCCCTGAGTTTTTTTTACATACACCAATCTTCATAAATCTCTTCATCATTATTTTTATTGTTATTTATGACCGAGCATCCAATCAGTCAGACAGTCAGCGAACAGCCAATATAAAATTTCTTTTCAATTGTTTTTTCTTCATAAAATTAACCAAAAAAAATTATAATTTTAAATTAATTTTTTTATTTATTTTGCAGATTAACACAAATGAAATATTTTGCATAATTCTTGCAGCAACCGTTATAACACTTTTCTTTGATTCACCATTTGGAAATTTAAAGAAAATGATTTTTGACACGAAGAGAGAACCACAAAAACCAGAAGTGATTGCTAAGAAAGAACCAAATATTGATGTAAATTCAAATGAACTGAGCGATCATAAGAAAATTGAATAGTTCATCTTTCACGCGCACACGCGCCATACAGAGCATATCACTTTAAAATATTTTTTTTCTCTTTCGTATTCATTAAGTGTGTAAATCTTATTTTAAGAAAACTTTTTTTTTTATGATAATTAAATAAAAAAAATTCAACATTCAAAATGTTCATTTTTTATTGTACACACATTAACACATCACATTCTATTGTGCAATTGTTTGTGAAGTGACTCGCTAGACATTGTACGGTGAGAAATTTCCTCTATCTATTCATCATCTTCACTTCTTATTCATAAAGAAAGTCAAATATCAAAATGTCCAGTATGCTCGTTAAAAACGCATAAAATAATTTTCTATTCCGAATCGAAATCATCATATACATACATGTAATGACGTAACCAAGTGTATTCACCCGAAAAATAAATAAATTATTGAGTCTGGTCAGTTAATGAAATAAGAAAAAAAGCTCTCTTACATATGATTATGAATGAAAACAATTTTGTACAACGAGCAAACGAGAGAGTAGGGCCAAACATCTCTAATCCATTGTGGCCATTTACGCTTAATTACAGCACATTATAGTCATACATAATTTTGTTTTATTAACACGTTTGGCTCTTAAAAGAGAGGCAATGAAAAATTTATTAAATAATATGTGTTTGTACATTACTGTTTTTTGAAGAGAAGGAAATGATGTAGTGAAGCCAATTTTAAATTGTTTTTCAATCAATTTTTATTCTTTTTATTCTTTTAAGAAATCATTTAAAATTTCCTTCTAAAAAGAATTTTTTAACAATAAAAATATCTTCCAAATCCAAAAAAATAAGGAACAATAAATGATCTCTTTAAATAACAATAAAAATTGCGCCCACAAACATTCAAAATAAATCTTTCTTTCTCGCCAAAAATAAATTTCTTTTGTCTGCTCGTTCGCGTGAACTAAAAACAACAAAAGTTTTTAAAATAAAAAAGGAAAGAAATTTTGAACTCTTCATTTCGAATCTAAAGCGCATAAATTTCTACCAATAGTCAAAATGATTAAAAATATTAGCTTAAAAAATAGTTAAGTGTACAGAAAAGAAGAGGAAAAGCTCATGTATATATTCAGTACCATCCATAATTGTATTTATGATGCTTCAGTCGCATCTCATCCATATCCGAGTAAAGTGAGTCGTCATCACTTGAGATAAATTATAGTCTATACACATATTGTACATCTATGTACTTTATCGCACAAAAAATGAGAGAGAGCGAAAAAATATCCAAAATGTCCATAAATTTCGGCAAGAGCAAGAGTGAGCACGCGAGAGTAAGAAGAGATGTTGATGGTTGCTTCGAATGATCAGCAAGCAGTGTGTTTTAAATCATCGAAGTGTAATCACCTAATGAATACGCGTCGTGCAAAATTTAAGTAATTTTCGAGTGTGAAAAAAATAAGTGTCAAAAAGATGATTAATTTGTGGATTATTTTGTGTCTATTTAACGGATATACAAGCTCATTTGCATTGAGACTTGAAGCACCTGAAAAAAGTGCCAGTGATAAAGGTATAAAAATTGCAATCTCGAGTGCAAACCAAATTTTGAATTAAAAAGTGCAAACAATCTTTCAGAGTTTATAAACACACTCGCGAGAAAGTTATTTGTGGAAGCGCACAAGAATCCTATGAATATTTCACAATATGAAGTGTCTGCTGACTGTCGTCGTGATTACTTGCACTATTTACAGTCGTTGATGTCATTTGACATGTGGGCACTTCAAAGTAAGTTAAGTCTAGTCAACGCGTGAGCAAGTGATTGATTTTTGTCTCTTCAATAATAGTGTACGATGCCAGTGGTCACTTTTCGACTGGAATATTGAGAGGCAACGTGAATAGTTTCGGAGATTTTGAAGAATGTATAAATATACGAAATGAGAAGTTGAAGATTTCTGGCAAACATTGCTATATTGAGACACAACCTCATATTGAAGAATCGGCACAATATCTTAATCATTTGAAAAAACTCATTCAATCGTATGAGATAATCAAGTCTAGATTAGAAGATGTAAGGAAAAATTTTATAAATTTTTAAACATTTAATTATTTAGAATTCTAAATTTAACGATCTTATAAAATTTAAAAATCAACAGTTTTGAAAAATTTAAATTATGAATTTTCAAAAACTATCGAATTTCTAAAATTCTTTAAATTTATTAAGCTTAGCATTATAAAATTTAATTCTCATTGAAAATTTCCTTAGCCCGCTCACATTTTTACTCATTTTTCTTCAATTGTTTACGGACTATGTGTGCCATCCTCATGTACTCATGATGACGTTAAAACTTTTTCTAAAACATTCCTATCACAACTTACAAATAATACTGGAATTAATTTTGAGCTACAAGTGACCAAAGAAATGTGTCACGTTGCTGAGAATTCACTTGAACTAAAGGCATTAAATAACGGATCAAAGATCACAATGTAAGACACAAATCAAATTGATATTTTGAAAAACTTGCGTGTTTTTGTTTCTCAATTACTCATACATTTATAAATACAGATGTCTCTTTATGGTGATTTGTTTGATGGCACTATTCTCGACACATGTTAGTGCTCAATCGAAGGACAAAAGTATAAAAGCTAACAAGACAATGAAGAAACTCGAAAAATTAATTTATTCATAAAAACTCTTTTTAGAACGCTGGCTCGAAGCTTTTTCATTATCGCGAAATTACAAAAGTCTCGTGTCGACCTATCGGACAAGTGATGATGTCAAAGTCATTCATGGCATAAAATTTGTTAATGCTATCATGATATTTTTGTGTCATAAAACTGTCGACAGTCTTATACCTAGCGTTAATCGTACAAAAGTCGCTGAAAAATCCTCAGAAGCGTCTTCGATTGTTGTCCGTGTTTGTGCTCTCTATACTGATGTTTTTCTCATGCTGAGTGGCGTGCTAGTTGCTTATTCAATAACAAGTCGATTGATGAAGAAACAGCGAATTAGTCTCATTCATGAATACATTGCCCGCTATATGAGAATCATTCCAAATATTATCGCTGTCATGTTAGCAACAGCTTACATTTTACCAATGCTTGCACATCATACAGCTCATCGAAGTGTAGTTGTAGACAAGCCGGCTGAGTTATGTAGAAACTTTGGTTGGCGGAATTTGTTAATGATACAAAACTGGTTCAAATTTGAAGAGATGTGCAATCTTCATACACATCATATTGGAACTGATTTTGAATTGTTTCTCATTAGTCCAATGCTATTGATGCTTATGTGGAGGTCACCGAGAAAAGGGAGTTTACTGATTTTAAGCTTAGCAACAATTTCAACAATTTTAAGATATTATGTGACCTATACAAAAAGCCTTAATTATTTTGTGCCTTTCTCTGCCGAACTTAGTAAATTAATAGCGACTGCAAATCATCTCTATACGCTTCCAACTCATCGCTTTACTGTCTATGGTATCGGATTGTTACTGGGATTTATTTTAATAAAATACAATGATATTAAACTTAAGACTCATCATGTGCTTATTGGCAATACGATAAGTGCATTAGCCATGATTTTAATTGTTAAGACAAGTGTAAAAATGACTGGTCTTGAAGTGATTTATGATAGAAATATGCATGGATTATTTGCTGCATTTGCCCCAATTTTAGCCTGCATCCCAGTTGCATGGATCATTCTAGCATCACAGAATGGACACACAAGTAAGTGTACATTTTTTTAAGCTGACATAAGAGTTTTTGCAATCGATTATTGGAAAGATATTCGATAAATTTTTATGTAAATATCAAAAATTGACTGCTAATTAATGAGAAAGACAAAAAACTTGAAGTGCGCTAATGAATCGACAAATAATATAAAAATTGCATTTTTCAGATGCTGTCATTAGATTTCTTCAATGGGATGGCTTTGTTGTGACAACAAAACTTTGCTATGCATTCTATCTCATTCAAATACCAATTTTTCAACTTTTAATTGCTAATAGAAGAGACATAAGGTTCTACAGTGGTTCATCATTAGTAAGTTGCAAAATTCTTCTTTTTCTTGAGGAAACTCCACACATCTTTTTACAAAAATTTTATGTTTCATAATCATCAACAGATTAATCTCAATGAGATTGTTGTCATCTGCCTATTTTCAATTGCAACAACGCTTTTAATTGAAATGCCAGTGATGAATATAAAGAAATTGGTATTTAATGAAAGCACAATAAGCAACGGAAGCGTTAAAACATTGAATGAAAACAACAACAAAACACTCAATGGTACAATAAACAAAGAGGAGAAAGTTGAATGATGCAAGCATCCGAAGAACAGAGCTCACATTTTGTGACATAGCTTAAGATATTTTTTTAAAGGAATTTATTTCTATAATTTATTATTTTTTATCACTTTATTTCATATTTAATTCTTTTGCACACCTATTAATAATTATTGTATATACTTAATGCTGTGGTACATTAATAAAATATGTGTTTTTGCCATAAAATAGTTTCATTTGCTATTTATTGTAAATTTATATATGTGTTTATGTTGTGTAGAGATTGACTGACTTAATGACTAGATATGTCAATTAAGGTAAAATTATAAAATCTTTATTTTTGCATGCAGGATATAAAAATTTAAAGTGTATAGTGGATAGATTTATTTTGAAGTTGGAATACTTTTGATTTCAGGAAAAACTTCAACCAAAAGCACTTCTAAGAGATCATAAATAAGTTGTTTGTTATATTTTTCATTTTGAAGGACTTCAAAGATTTTTATCAGTCCATTCTTTGCATTTTGTTGACCAACAAGCGAACACAAAATATCAGGAATGTTATCAATAATTAATGAACGTGCGGCATGTGCAGTCATTTCTTTCATATCATCAGTTCTTTCTGGAACAGTTTTCGTAACTTCATCATCTGTAGGCCAAAAAGTTTTTAAGCACCTCGATGCATATTGATGCAAACTCGCTTCATCAAAATATCCAAAAACAAGATCGCGAAGTTGTCTATTAATTGTTCCACCATAAGTTAATTGAACAAAAGAAATCAGTGATTTTCTTAAGAATTTAAATGGACCATTAAGTTCGAAAATTTCACTCAATAAATGATAAATTGGTTCGGCTATAGAGTCTTTTATGTCATCAATTTGTGATGATGTTTTGCTTTCCTTATTTGCAATATCCATGTGACTGTCATTGCTATCTGATACAAGCAAAAGATCATCATCATCGTCATTATTATCACGTGTTCCCCACAATTGATCTGTACTTGATGTACTACTGCTAGTACTCTTAAAAAGCGTCGCAATTGAAAAAAATCTTGGTTTTTTTGGTGATGGTGTGATTGTTTTAAGCTTATCGCATGATGGACTAAGAAATGTGAATAAAAATTCTGATTCGATAAGTTTTGTATTTTCCATTATAAACTGTGAGAAAAAGAAAATTAAAATAATGAACAGAATGTAAAATAAATATTTATACTCACATTTAAATATCTTTGAATTTGCATTTTAGCTTTATCTAATGATCCTTTATCATTCTTTCCAAAAAATAGTATAAAAGTATTATTTGATGGCAGGTCTAAACTTTTCAGTTCCGTACATAATGGACGAATTTTCTTATGCAATTCATGGAAGTCATCAAGAGTTCTAAGCACAACCCAACCAGTTGAAATATTTTCATCAACTTCAAATGTTTCATCTTCTTTTGCTTCAATAATTTCATCAGTTGATACAACAATAAGAAATTCTATTGTATGTTTTTCATCATTTATTTCACAATTTTCAACTGATGCATGGAATTTGCCTAAATTTGCCGTCCATGTCTCAGTTCGTAACAAGTGACTCTCAAGTTGACGTTTCTCGTTCTTCAAATTCTCAATGTCTTTTTCAAGAATCGAGAGAACTTGAGAATCAGGCTTCAATGAGGATTTTAACGCCTCTAAAGCACTCTTCTTTGTTTTCAATCGCTCTTGCAATTGTTCCAGTTTATTTTTGGCATAAGTCGAGTGATTAGCCAAGTCCATTTCAGTATCATAATCTTCTTGACTTTCGTCCACTCCATTTCCGTCAAAATTTGTTTTAATAATGGAGTTATTTGAAATACTCGTAACATCTTCAGTTGCTATGGAATTTTTCATTTTCTTGTATTCTTCACTCATCACAAATGGTTGATAATATTTGTCATTGAGTAAGCGGAAAACATTTTTCTGTATATCAAAAAACACTTCATAATTTGAATCTTCTCCCATTAAAAATCCTTCAAGTTTCTTTTGATCAGATTTGTCGAGTTTGATTTCAAAATTTGGTCGAATGTAAGCGTAAAAAATTTCTGCACCAATTTGATGAATGTTACTTCTTGATGCAGTTTTTAATTCTTCAACACTTGAATAAAATCCAATTAAATTACCAGCATTTAATGATTCTAGGAAAATTGTGAAATATTTTCGTCCAATAACAGTTGAAAGAATGTCTTGAAGTGTCAAATTTAATTCATCATTTGAACAATTTCCAACCCATCCACATTTATTTAAAGCCTTTTCACATTGATTTTTAGCATAAGACAATTGTTGAATATATTTCTTTAACTTTAATGCACAATTTATGTCTGATCTTTTTAGATTTGAGGATCCAACTTCAAGATCAATTCCTTTAGCTCTTTGAAGATTTTGAGTTGTTGTCGCTTGCATGAGATCATTTATGATTGAAGAACGCATTTGTAGCAATTCATCGATACTTGTACAGTTGTTGATTATTTTAAGGAAATCTTGAAAACTGGTTGCATATTCATAACTTCTTCTACTCATTGCAACAGACGCAAGTTTCAATTGAATGAGTTCAACAATCTTTTGATTTATATAATCAGGATTTATGACGATTTTAATTGATAAATAGAAAATTTTAAAAGCAAAAACTTCACACAAAAGATTTTTAAGAGGCGCAATTGAATATCCACGTGGAAGCAATAAAATTATGACAATTTCACTAATTTTCTTTAAAAATTCAATCTCTTTATCATCAGTGACTAGATAATTTGACATCTTTAATGTCACTTCATTGTTTTCTTTCATTTGTCTTATTCGCTCCAAATGGCTTGTCACTTTCGTTACAAAATCAACAAAGAATATTTTTGGAGCATCAATTTTTCTCAAACGATCAATCAATTTTTGTGTAGCTATCCATAAATCTTCACGTATAATTTCAATGAATTCTTTCTCATCATAAACCACTTTGCTATAAATAAAGTGAAATAAGAGAAATGAGAAGCAATTAGTAAACACCCACAGACAATCAACATGAGATCTATTATTACCCCAACCAGCTGTTAACAAAATCATCAAGTGCATTGCCGAGAATTTGTTGTAGTAAATTATCGATTGTACGTCCAAAAATCACCGGCATGTTTGCTTTTGTTCGCTTTGGAATGTCAAACATTCTTGAACTAGATTGGAAATGGAAGAAAATTTTTTTACGTAATTTTTTTCTCTTCCGGAAAAAAATATGTTTTTCATATTACCGTGTTGCATTGTATAAAATTGCAGATGCGGGAACCGGTTTAATTGTGGTCGATTTATTCCTATTGTACTGCACAAAAAGAACTGTGTAACAGTGAGAATGAAAAAAATGGACGAAATATAGATTATTAAGGACACTCTATGGATGACTCATCGCCAGTATGCTCACCAACGATTATTAAAATCAATGAGTAAAGTATGAAGAGGAAAATGTAGAATATAATTGGATAATTGTACATCAATATGATTAGAACTGCTGTAAAAGCACATATAAGGTGACTATAGCTAAATTTATATTCCATTTTTTTGTATAAAAATATGATAATAATGTGGAAATATGGATCTATCAATTCGCGGAAAAAATGTCGTCTTTCTTTTCACATCACTTTTTCAGAAGATTTTCAAATCTTTATGTTATCACAACAATTTATTTTTAATTTATGGCACTAATATTCTATCTAAACACACTAATGAATGACAAAAATGCTGTAAAACTGCAATTATAAAAGCATTTCTCTTTTTGGATATTCTTGTTTACAAAGAAAATTGCTGATTATTACAACTTGGCGTAGATGACTCCCTCAGAATTATCAGTGAATATGACTCATGCGCACTTAAGAGAAAAGCACATGTAAGCAATCATCAATCAGATGTTTTTCGTTTATATACATTCGGCATTCTCTCTTTTGTGATGAAATGTGTACCGAAAAAAAATTCATTATCATTGAAAATGATTATCATTAAACATGTGTTCAATTATTTACTTTTTGATATCAATTCAAAACAGATCAATATGAAATTCATTGAAAGCGTGAAATTCATACAATAATTTTTTTCCTGAAATTTTTAAAAATTTCTAATTTTCCGATAAATTTTCAATTTAAATATTTACGTTGTTATTTTAAATTTTTCAAAATATTTCCGTTATATTTCAGAAAAATGTTCACAATAATCATATCAATGACCACAAAATATTTTATAAAATAATGACAAAACGGATCTTAGTATTCCTTTAACGATTTTCTTTTTTTTAAAATAAACCATTCAGTAAATTGTTCATTTCAATTCAGTGGCAACTTTCTTATTTTCCTAATATTTTACGTACAATCTCGAGTGGGACAAAAAATATTTTTCAACCCTCTACAGAATGAGAAATTTAAGTAAAGTTGTTTCAGGACTTCCACATTTTGCTTGTGGTCAAATTATAAAAGGATTTGGTCGAGGATCAAAACAATTAGGTAAGTGAAATTTGCAAAAAATTCGAATACTCGAGAATTAAGACAAATAAATTCTTTTGATTTATCTATGGCTTCTTTGATCTCTTTAGGCATTCCAACTGGTAAGTTTTCATATCAATGTGATAAAATTATAATAAACAAAAAATAACATTATAAAACAATCAACTTGATAACAGCCAACTATCCACTCGAGGTCGTCGAAAATTTACCTAAAGAGCTCAGCACAGGTATCTACTATGGATATGCAAGTATAGACAATGGTGAAGTACATAAAATGGTCATGTCAATTGGAATGAATCCTTATTTTGAAAACAAACACAAGTCAATGGTAAGGAATCAAAATGGTCAAGTTCTTTTTCGCAATTATACTACTGATTAAATAATAAAAATTCACAATCCATTTTTGAATGATTTTTATGGTTCATCAAACATTACTGATAATTCAATCGAACATTAACTTAAAGTGTATTATACATTACACGTGATGATGACACATAGTTCATTTAAAAGCTCAAGGTCACAAATTCTTTATATGCTTACTTTTATTGTTTTCTGCTTTATTTTCAAAAATAAATAGGAAACACACATTCTGCACAACTTTATGGGAGATCTATATGGACATATTTTAAAAGTATGCATTGTTGGATACTTAAGGCCGGAAAAAAATTTCGACAGTTTAGAAGCATTAATTGACGCAATTAAAAAGGATATAAGTGATGCAGAGAAATTATTAGACAACCCTGAAAATTTGCAGTTCAGAAATCATGAATTCTTCAAAGAAACGATAAATGGACAAATTTTGATAAACGGTCATCATAAAAATGGTACAAAAATTAATGGGCATATCTAAAAATATTGATTTAGAAATAAATTAAACATGTAAATATGTAGTGCAATGTGAATTCAGTCTCAAAGCTTCTTTGTGTTATCTGAAAAACGTACATACATAATTTTTTTCTTTAAAAATTTAAAATTGATAAGCTAAGCTAAAGGAAAGACAAGTCTGTTAAATAATTTTATGTTAAACATTTTTATTATTTTTGTGGTGCGAAAATTTGTAAGTGACTTAAAAAATACATATTATATGTCTATTTAAAGAAATGGTGTTTTTACTGGTCTTCAAATTCTTGAAGCTCAAGTTGTTTCATTATTATTTTACCCATAATGTTCTCGAGATCTTCTTGAAGCCGCTCTTTAAGCTTCTTATTGTCAATTGTTTGAATTTCTTGCTCAATCTGAGATTGACTAACTTTTAGTTCTTGCAGTTCACGACGTAATGAACTTGCTCTTGAGTTTTCTTTTGCTGTCATAAAGTCCATTGATTCTTCTTCTTCCATATGTTGTGAGCTAGTTCCTGCACCAGCGTCATCCTCAAACATCGATGAACTGAATTCAGTCTTGCTGAAATCGCCCATCATTTGACTGTTTGATGCCGATTGAAGTCCTTGCATCATTGAATTTGAATCACTGAAACGACTTCTAGAATCTTCATCAATATCTAAATCGGGTACTGTTTCATTCACATTTATGTCCTCTTCTTCTGAATCTGACACCTCTTCACCGAAAATGTGATGTTCATCAACAGGTAATGTTTCTTTCTTGCTTTTTGCTTCTCTACCTTTAGCACCACTTTGCTTTTTACTTTTAACTGGCGATTCTCGACCTTGCTCAGGTTCCATTGGCTCTTCACTTTCAATAATTTCCCACTTCACACTCACTGCTTCATTATCTGTTCTCAACAGTCGCTTTACTTCTTTCTCAATTTCAGGCAACTCAACATTCTTCTTTTTCAGTGTTTTTCTAAATCTTCTTTTACGAACATTTTTTAATGAGGGAGTTATGCCATGTGGATACAAAAATTTTTTATCAACTTTGTTTGGATCTTTCTTCTTATTTTTCACCTGTTCACATAAAAAACAAAATATTTACTTTTCAAAATGAAATTTTTAATTATATTTCACTTACTGGTGATTCATCATCGGTGACAGGATCAGGCTCTTCTTTGCATACTACCATTTGACATATATCAGCAGTTTTATAAAATGATTTCTTATCAATTGTTTTATGAGATTCAATTATACAAGGTAAATCAACAACTTTTGCATATAAATATCGATCGTCCATTCGAACCATTCCTTTTCTTAAATCATTTTCTAAGGAAATAGCAAGACGTTCTTTTATGTTTTGTGCTCCAGATCTAATAGCTTCTCTAAGCTAAAATTAAATCATTTTTAAAGGGAAATTTTTTAAAAATGTAAATTTAAATTTTTACTTTTCCAGCATATTCCTCGGGTAATCTAAGAATGAATTGCGTCTCTAAATCAACTTCTTCACGTCTTGAATCACTTTTTTGTGGCTTTTCAGGTGCCATTTCTTTTAAAAATAATATTTCTTTTATTAATATTCAACTTTGTTTACCAAATCAAAGTCTTTTCTAGAATTTTGTGTACGCTTAAAGAGTTTTTGTTTACTTTTTTGAGGAAGACTGTAAAAAATTTTGTTGTCATAAAAATTCATCGTATTGCGATAAAATAGGAATTTAAAAAATGTCTTACATTAGCAATTTATCAATAGCAGTAATATGTTCATCAAATATGAATCGTTCAATGGAAGCACATCATTTTCTTAATAAGAAAAACTTTAAGGTACATAAACGAGAATAAATGTGAGAAATATTGAGAGATAAAATGGCATTAAATTTAATGAAACTTTTAGGTGCGCTCTTTCGGAACAGGAGATAAAGTTAAACTGCCAGGTAAGTTTTTCAGTAACTTGAGCGATTCTCAAATTTGAATATTAAATATTTTATCTTAAAATTTATCAGGCACAGCAATCGATAAACCTAATGTCTATGAATTCGGTGTGCCTTACTCTGATATTTATGAAGACCTTTCTAGAAAAGATAAAGCATAGTGAGTCAAATGGCGAAAAAATAAATATTCAAGCACTTAACACAATTTGTCTTTTTAGTTATACACAAAATGGTTTATTACATATGTTGGATAGAAATAGACGGCTAAAGTTAGCACCAGAGAGATTTCAGAACTGTGAAGAAAAATTTGATGTCATTATTACTTGCGAAGAAAGAGTTTATGATCAAGTTGTAGACTTTTTAGAAACAAAAGGCAATGTTTCTAATATACCAGTACATCTAATTAACATAGATATTATAGACAACCATGATGAAGCTGTAAAAGGAGCATTCATAATTTCAGATCTTGTTACACAACTTGCAAAAGCATCAGATCTTGATAATGAAATAGATGAAATCCTATCTTTAGTTGAAGATCATACAGAAAAAAACTTTCTTCATTGTATCATGTTTTATTAATACGGAATTTTTTTTAAAAATTTTTCAATGAAAGAAAAAATATTCAGGACTTTTGCAACACTTTAATATTTAAGCATAACAGTGTATATAAAGTAAAATTAATGCTGATCTAAATGAGCATATTTTCTTCTTAATTTCTCTCGTTTTTCTTTTTTCGGTGCTTTACTTTTCTTTCCAATTGTCATCATTGAAGACGTTGAACCAATTGCTTGAGCACCAATTGGATTTATTCTTATCTGCTGCTTTTCATTCATCAAATTTCTTCCCTTAACATGTGATTTTGCACTTTCTGATGCGAAAAACAAATCATCAATATCTTTACTCGTGACACCCGTTACAAGTTTCATTGCACGTTGTTGTCTAGGTGGTAAACTTGATAATTCAATTTCTTTATGAACCCTCTCAGGATATTTGTGAAACTCTTTTTGATTGTGAGTTGGTGGTGAATTGCAATAGAGCAACTTTCCATTAATAAAATCTTTTAAAACTCTTCGAGCTGCTCTCGACTGATCAGGCTGTCCATTGGCAGTCATAAATCCTCTATTATATGCATATGCCAATAATAATTCTTCAGAATGTGGTGGTCTACTTGGATCTTCACCTTCCAACGGTTTTGTAATTAAAATTCCATAAGTATCTTCTAATATGTGTCGAGGAATCAATGTGCATAGTGTATTAATTGGAGGTACATAATCACGCATTTGATCAATTGGTAAAATTCCATTTAAAATCATGTCAGCTTTTGTGAAACAAAGTGTTGGCATCACTAAACCACAGCAATCACATAAAATTATTTCACGTTCAAGATAGAGAGTTTGAAAATGCTTCGTTTTTCCAGGTGTCGCTGACACACTGACTTTCTTCGCTTGTAAAAGTGCATTAATTGTGCTACTCTTACCAACATTAGGAAATCCAATTAGACCAATCACAATTGCTTCTTTCTCTTTACAAAGTGGATGTGTAGCACGAATGCTTCTAAATAATTCAATTAACTCGAGTCGAGTAAGAATATTTGGATTATTCTTATTGGATGCACACACTTCTTTTTGAACTTTTTCAGATATTGATTCAGACTTCATAACTGATGTTGGATCTTCAATAATTTTATTCAACAAATTGTCAGCTTCATCAATATTCTGTGCAATTTCATCGATTTTATTTTTAAGGTCATTCACTGAAATTTTTTCGGTCTCTTCTTCATTTTCTGTTTCCGAATCACTTTCATCTTCTTCATCTTCCTCCTCATCATCTGAACTGTCACTATTATATTTTGCATCTTTCTCCTCTTGTTCAATTGCAGAAAAGAAAACAGCTTTTATATTTTGATTATCAAAATATTCTGCCCAGATTGCTCTCTGTTCATCCGTTAAATAATCAGCTTTATTGATTAATAATAGGTTTTGTTTATCAGGATTCACTTCTTTCACATACTTTTCCAAATCTTCATTTCTAAAAAGCAAAGGATTTCTAGCATCAACAATCTGCACGATAACGTCAGATCTCTCAATAACACGCCATAATTGTCTCCAAAATTCTAAATTCTTTTCATATGGCGTGATGACAATACCTTCAGTCTCTGCTAACAATGCTAAATCTCTTCTCCATTCTAAAAATGCTTGATTTTCATTTCGATTTAATTCTTCTGGTGTCGTTTCTTTAGTCCATTTTGGACGACGAGGAATTTTAATTGAATCCTTGTGCTGATTAATAAGCTTTTCAACATTCTTAAATTCTGCATCTGATAGAAGACCAGCCGATGATTTGGGATTAACAAATTTTATATTTAACTTTTCAGCAGTAAATTCGGTTCCTGCCAATTCTGCTTTTCTTAAAAACTCTTGAAATGAATCTTCTTCAGTAACTGAATTAAGATTTAATTTTGCCCAATCGTAACCATCTTTTAAATCAGCAACATGAAGCTAAAAATAATGAAATTTCTTTATGTAAATTATTCATAATAATAAATATATTCTTACCATATTCTCTTCAACTTTTCGTTTATTTGTGTTACTAAATCGATCTTTCATAAGTGATCGGCCAAGCTGATTAGCTTTTTTCTTACCAACCATCTTTATTACCTTTATTTTACGTAAATTTTAATTTTCTCAAAAAATCACATGTGAAATGTGAAAAAGAATATAAACAATGGACTCGTTCAGTTCAAATTCGAAAAAAAAATTCAGTTAAATTTTTTCAATAAATTTTTGTGTCATATTTTATTAATTAATATGAATGTTTCAATTATACTCAATCTGTTAATTGTAAAAAATGTAAAGGCCGCAGTGATTCATCATGAAATTAAAATTTCAGAGTTAGGATTTCAATTACAACTATATAATGCATAGATGAAATATTTTATGTGTTTGTATATGTGCTATTACAGATCGTGTACATGCATAGAAAAATAGACATTTAATTAATTAACATAGAAGCATATAAGCGTGTTGTTACAACACTTGAAATAATGTAATTTACAATAATTTTTAAAACTATTAAAGTTCGTCACTTTTTAAAAACATATTCAATTCGTCATTTGTTATTAGAATATCAATTCCATTTTGGAATGCCAATGCACAAAAAAATATAATTATGAAAGATAATTTATATAAGCTCATTATGACTGAATAATAATAATAATAATATTAACAAACAAACGTACAAAGAAATTCATTTTTTGTAGTCTCAAGTATGCCACGCTTTTAATCGAAAAAGCGCTGTGCTTGTTGTAATTTTCCAATGATTGTCTGATAGAATGCAATCTGTTCACCAAGAAGATTTTTCATCATTTCTTTCATATGTGTATCACGTTCTTGACGAAAATGAGATTGCTCAGCGAGTAAAGCGACAGTCATGACATCAACTCGTCTATTCACTTCCTGAATTTGAAGATTTGACATTTTCTGATCAAATGCGAGTTTCTCACATTCTTTTCTCTTTTGTTGTGCATTTTTATGCTCCGATAAAATATCCGGAAATGAACTCAAAATGCCTCGATATACATGAAGCTTATCGCAAAACGGTTGCCAATCTTTTTTCGCTTGCTCTTCATATAACTTTCCAATTGAAATAAAAATACCAGCCGTATTTCCTACACATTGTGATAACGAATAACCTGTGCTAGCACGTCGCTCATCGATATCAAGAGCTTTTGCCATCTCACTAAAGCAATCACCTAAGCGTTGATAATCTTTTTTAAATTGATTCGTATATTTATTGACTTGGTCTTGACTTGCAGATTCGAGCATCTTGACTGCTCCATCCATCGCAACAGTAAAATTTTTACAAGAATCTATTTGTGAATCAACATATGTTGGTAGCAAAACCTTTTCTGGTGTTACTCGTATTGCCGCACAAAATGATGGTCCTTGCAACTAAAATAAAAATTTAATATAATTTTGGTGACAAATTTCAATTTTTTAATACTCACAGGATCCTTCTCAGCAGATCGCTTTCCGGCTTTCCATTTTTTCTGATCTTTACATGTCATAAAATGCATCCATACATCACATTTTGAAAGAACAGGATGACGACACACATAATCAACGAATTCTTGCAACTGAGCACGTCGATGTTCAATGAATTCCTCCTCATATCTACCCGATATTTGTTTATTAGGCAATGGCGGTATTGGAATTAAACAAAATTTTTCAACTAAACGTTCATGCAACCAATCAAAATTTTTATAACGTCGCGATACTGGTTCATTATTAAAACTTGGTAAAAGCTGATAAGCGATAAATTTCTTGATTCCTTTGAATTTGCTTTCCATTTTAGGAGATGTAATTGTGACTGTATAACGTCCATCAATTGGTTTCCAATAGTAAAGGCCTTGGTCATTTAAGTAAATATTTATCTGTTCACTTTCGGACACATTAATGCTTGCATTGCCCATAATATATGAATCGGATGATTTTGAAAACATTTTCGATGTTTTACGTGAAAGTGTTACATTACTAGCCATAGATTGACCATCATCAGGTGTCGGTGGCAATTGCGTATTCGAATAATTTGAATGAGATGAAGTTTGAACAGCATATCTTGATGCATTGTCATCGTCATCAAAATCTGAGTCATAATCTTCAGCATAATCATATCGATTTTGATTTGGTTGAGATTGCTGTTGTTGATTATAAGATGGTGCAATAATTGGAGCTGACTGACTCCATGGATCATCGGATGAAGAATTATTTGCAGGGATATCATTGCTATAATATTGTGAAGGTACAACTGGTTGTACAACAGGACGTTGTGGTGTTTTTATCTCTTCAACATAGCTCGCTGGAAAAATTCCTCTCTTCCCCGCACTATTTGTCCCTTCCCACCATCCATTACCTACATCTCTATCAGTTACAGTGAGAATTTCCCCAGCTGTGTGTGATTAAAAAATATGTGATAGATAAATAACATTTATATGTAACTCATGTTGCAATACACACACAGAGCAAACATAAACACTCACCGATTATAGATAACTCATTTTCGATTTCACTGGTAAAGTCATATAACACTGTAACTTTCATTATTCCACGTTTCAATTTAGATTCTCCCCTCACAAGAATCAAACAAGTGTTTTTAACAATAATTTAATTAATATCAACGATGAGTAAAAAACAATGGAGAGTTATGAGTGAGTGAGTGATGAGTAATCAACCGAACTTAATTTTTGTAATTTTGACTCGTCTCTTACACCTTTTTGATTTAAATTTTATCGAAAACTGAGATAACAAGCGACTTTGATCACGATGAGCAGCTTAATATAATTAAGAGATAAGGAATTTCTTTGAAATTAATTAAAAATAGGAATAATAAATTCCAAAATTAGCTCTGAATCGAAAAATCTAGAGCTGTTGTTCCCCTTTGATACTAAACTTATCCCTAAATTCTTATTATTGATTTGTTTTGTTATTATTTGAAAATATTCACGTTTTTATAGTTTTTAGTAAAAATATTAAAATTAAAATGAATTACGACTTTGGTGAGCTTAAATCAGACACAAATCTGGTGACAAAGGTTCAGACATCTTCAGCTGCTATCGAAAAGGTTCAAAAGATGATTGATGAAGCATTACAAATGAAAACTGAAGATATGTCAGTAGAAGAAAAAGTGAAATTTGATTTGTTCTTGGTGTATGCAGTCAATTCACTTTACTTTATGTATTTAAAAGTTAATGGTAGCGATATAACTTCACATGGAATAAAGCATGAAATGGAACGAATAAAAGAAGCTATGCAACGAAATCAACAAGTAAAAGACAAAAATCTTCGACCGAAAGTTGATCAAGAGGCTGCAAAGAGATTTATTAAATCAGGATTGTATGACTTAAAGAAAAAGAATCAAGAATTTAAAATGCGACAGGAAGAAAAACGAAAACAGTCATTGATGAAAATTGACATCAACTATAATCCAGAAAGAGCTAAAAATCGAAAAAGAAAATTTGAAGATGATGATTAATAAAGCTTAGATAAATAAATGTACAAGTTTCAATAAGCTGTAATATCTAAATAAAATTTAAGAATTTCTAAAGAATAAATTTAAATGTGATATCATTTCGATATTTTTTATTTGTCATTAATTCTACCGTCTTCCCTCGAATATAAGGACCGGTCCTTCTATTCAAATTTCGTGAATTCAAAAAGTTTAACGTACTTTTTTCCATACTAAATCAAAACAAAAACTGAGCAACGGTCCTTTTATTTGAATAGAAGGACCGGTCCTTATATTCGAGGGAAGACGGTAGTCCACTTAAGTTTTTTTATTATTAAAAAAAAAACATTGCGTCAGTTTCAAGTATAAAAGGAGCACAAACATACTTAAGGAAGACAGTTTCTACTGAAGCTTTTGAAAAGATAAGAAGTCGTAATGGGACATTTTGCAAAGATCATAATCAATTTTTTGATTTTGTACGCAATAATAGTTATTGCACGTAAGTTACTACATTTACCATTCTTCGAATTTTTCATATAAATAAAAATAATAATCACACAGATAAGCCAAAAATTCACATTAACTATACTATATGGGTCAATGATAATGTTGATATATCATATTCACGTGTTTTTGAAGTTCCTTACAATTCAACATTTTATGAAGTAATGGAAATTGCTGCAAATATCGATACACGCTACATTTTTAATTCAACTGTAGATCCAAAATATGGACATTTTATTACTGAAATTGGTAATTACTTTCAAAATTCTTCAATGAATCTTTATTGGTTCATTTATATCATGAGAAACAAACCGAATGTCCATACCAAACCTCCTAAAAGCTTGTTGTCAAATTATGGAGTTGATAATTTCACTGTAAAAAATCACTACAATTATCTTTTTTGGCTTAGAACTTATAATCCATCAGAAGATTTTTAAATATTTTTTTTTACATACTGTGAATTAAAGCCTATATGCATATTTTATTACAATAAAGGTCCTTAAAAAATTCAGAATATTTTCATATATCATGTTCATGTTTTCAAGCATGTTTCTAACATATCAAAATTTTTGATCAATTGTTGTCAAATTGAATGTTCAATAAAAATTTACCTAATTAATTTAGATAGTGCTTTAATCAAAAACTGCGGTTCGACTTATCACATCGTATCTTTTTATTAAAATATTATATTATTGTGTAGACAAATGTTTTTACTACCTTCTTCCTGTTTATACCTAAATATTCGTTTTAATTTGAAAAAGTTATCTCGCAATTTGTTTATCTCACTAATAATTAGATGAAAAATAAAAATTGCCATGTGGTGTTATTTTACTCTCAAGATAAAAATTTCCTGACTGTAAAAATTATATATTATGAAGTAAACAAGAATTAATAATTTACCGAAATTTATTTTATTACAGAAAATCGCCATACATCTACTTCAATATCTTTTGAAGCTTTTTTATGAAACTTATAGGATGAATCTAAATTATATCGAAGTTCAGCAATGACTTCTCCTTTGCAATTAAACTCTTTTGATTTCTTTTGAATATAATTTCTTGTAGACGTCTTATGAAGAGAATAGATTGATGTGTTTGACAGAAGGATGGCAGTTTTTAAAAATTCTATATCAATTCCTGCATTCTTTTTTGTACCAAACGGAGGATTTAGTATTACAGTATCAAATGCTTTATGAAAACGACTATCAATAAAATCAGTCAGGACATCGCATTGCAAAAAATCGATATTCTGTACTTCCATTTCATCAGCATTAAATCTAGCTATTTGTAATGCTTCTGAATCAATTTCAAAACCTATAACATGTGAAGCTTCTAAGATAGCGCTTCCAATTGAAAGCATTCCTGTTCCGCTTCCTAAATCAGCAACAAGTTTCCCACGAATATCGTCATAATTATTTTGTATAGTGTACAGAAAGTGACTTGAAATGTGTGATGGTGTAATATATTGCTCAAGTAGTATTTTAGGATTTTCAAAAGAATCAACACATTGCAAATATTCTTCAAGTTTCTTTAATTTTATTGTTGCTGACATTGTAATTATTCGATACGAGGTAATACTGGCAAAATTGAATTACCAAAATTGGAATCTGTTAAAATGAAGAAACCAGATGAAGTAGATTGTGCTTGTTGAAATGTCGCTCGAGCTGCTTGATTAAATTGTGGCTCGTATTGAGTTTGTGGCTGTGTGGTAGAAGATGATGTTGTTGTTATCTAAAATTTTTTTGATTGCAAATTATTTATTGCAATAAATAATATTAACTTACGATAGGCAAGCCTTTTTGAAGTTGTTGTTTTTTAAAATTTAAATCTTCGAGAATCTTACGACTATCTTGCTGAGTGTTCATATTAATTTTTTAAATTTTGTAAAATATGTTTCTCGTTTCTTCTTCTGCCTCACAACACAACAAATGTTTTATTGCTCAGTGCTTGTTAGTTGCTCAGTTAAATGTTGTAAACGTTTTTAAAAACAAAACAAAAAAGCTTTTCTTAAAATTGATAAAATTCAAAAGAAATGAGTACTTCTATGGATCACAGTGATGATGATGAAGGACAAATTCGAAGCTCGGATAACTTGATGATAAGTGATGATGACGCAACAAACGATTCATTAGATATTAAACCACCGCAAAGTAAATCGTACAAGGATAAACAGAAAAAGCATAAACGACATCATGAAAAGAAGCATAAAGAAAAAGAAAGACATCGTGATTACTCTCGAGATAAGGGCGAAGACAGGAGATATTCACCAGAAAATAGACGCGAGTATAGAGAAAAGTATGAGGAGAGCAAGAGTTATTATAAAGAAAAATCAGAATATTATTCTAAACGGGATTTCAGAGACTACGATAGAGGTGCCGCAATGGAAAAGTTGAGGAAACCGGAACAATCAAGAAGCAGGCGAACAAGCACTGAAGAGTCTATGAAGTATGAGTATGATAGAAGAGAAGAAGATTTACGCAATCGTTTAATTAGACGAAGGCAACAAGAAGATCCAACTGGAACAAGCAGTCGAAAAGAGGAAATATATGAGCGCAAAGAAAAACGCGAATATAAACGAGAATATGTTGATGAATTTGATGATTATGAAAACTCTAAAAAATATAAAAGTCATAAATCAATCGATCCAGAAGCAGAGGCTCGCAAAAAGAAATTTCTTGATGCTGATAGAGATGATAAAAGAAGAAAAGAAAGAGCAAGACAAGAGTTGGAAGCACGTAGAGAACAGCATCGCTCAAAAGAAATTAGATCACGTGAAGTAAGCCTTTCACCCGAAAGAAAAAAGAGTCGCTATAATTCTGAGGAAAGAAAAGCAAGAAGAGAAATAGTAACAGTTTCATCAGAGCGTTCAGATGAAGAAATGGATTCTGAGTCAGATAGTCATAGCTCTAAATCTGATGAAAAAGAGGAGGAATCAGATTTTGAAATGAGTCCGGAAGAGCGAATTCCGCTTGAAAAATCACCACGAAGAGATGCAACAAGTCATTCTGCATCGTCACGATCACAAAGTCGTTCACGTGAAGATAGCAGATCAATTTCACGCTCAAAATCACGTTCTAGAAGTCACACAAGATCAGAAAGTTCAAGTATATCTGATTCACACTCTGACGATGAATCTTCAAAATCATCTAGTTCTGAAAGTGAAGAAGAAAAAAAGAAGTCTGATGATGATGAAGAAAAAGACAAGAATAAAAAAGAAAAGTCCCCTAAACCACAGCTTGATGAATCAAAAGAAGAAGCAAGTTTGATTGAAGAAGAAGATGAATTGCCACCATATTTTCCGGCTTTACAAGGGTGTCGTTCTGTTGAAGAATTTCAATGTCTCAATCGAATTGAGGAAGGCACTTATGGCGTTGTTTATCGTGCAAAAGATAAAAGAACAGATGAGATTGTGGCTTTAAAACGATTAAAGATGGAAAAAGAGAAAGAAGGATTTCCAATTACTAGTTTACGTGAAATCAACACATTACTCAAAGGACAGCATCCTAATATAGTTACTGTTCGAGAAATTGTAGTTGGTAGTAATATGGATAAAATATTTATTGTTATGGATTATGTTGAGCACGATTTGAAGTCGCTTATTGAAACGATGAAGCATAAAAAGCAAGTATTTTTGCCGGGAGAAGTCAAGTGTCTAACTCAACAGTTACTAAGAGCTGTAGCACATCTTCATGACAACTGGATTCTTCATCGAGATTTAAAAACTTCTAATTTGTTATTGAGTCATAAGGGCATTCTCAAGGTCGGTGATTTCGGTCTTGCTCGTGAATACGGTTCACCTCTTAAAGAATACACTTCAGTTGTGGTCACACTTTGGTACAGAGCACCAGAATTACTTCTTGGTTGCAAAGAATATTCAACGCCTATTGATGTTTGGTCTTGTGGATGCATTTTTGCTGAACTTCTCGCAATGACACCGCTATTTCCAGGCAAATCTGAAGTCGATCAATTAAACAGAATTTTTAAAGATTTAGGGACACCAAATGAAAAAGTATGGGCAGGTTATGATCAATTGCCACTCGTTAAAAAGATGTCATTTACTGATTATCCTGTCTCGCAAATTAGAAAGAAATTTGCAACAAATACAAGCCCACTTGGTTTATCTTTGCTTCAAGGACTGTTGACATATGATCCAAAGCAACGGTTAACAGCTGATGCAGGACTTAATCATGAATATTTTAAAGAAATGCCTCTTCCAATTGATCCAAGCATGTTTCCTACGTAAGTTACATATTTTTAATTTAATTGATTTATAATTATTAAATTTTAAATTATATTTTAAGATGGCCTGCAAAATCTGAAGTTGGTTGGAAGCGTGCAATGGTCACAAGTCCTAAACCTCCATCTGGAGGTACTCAATTCAAAAAATTAGGTGCTGAGGATGAAAATACTGGTTTTACTTTAAGTGGAACATATACATCGTATTCTGAAAGTAGAAAGCTTGCAATGGGATCAGGCTTCAGTTTAAAGTTTTAACTTAAAAAATTATTCTTTTATTTGTAAAATAAACTTAGAAATTCAATATTAAAACATTAATTTTCATCATCAACTGTAACTTGTTGTCTTGCTAATCTAAAAGCTGCAATAAAAGCAGCAAGTTGAATATTTTCAGATGTTCCATGTGCAAGCCGCTCTTCAATATTTGCCATTTTAATAACTAATTGAGAAATGACGCGTGGTGGCAATTGAAGTCGTTGAACATAAAGATGAACTTGTTTTAAAATGTCTTCTAATGCGAGACCTTTATCGACTTTCAAAGCATTCATCTTTTTATAAGTGTCTTTAACATTTTCATCATTTAATAGCCAATAAACAATATTTTCAATATCTTTCTTTAATGGATGACCAACACAAGTATAGACATTGTCTTCATTTACTAATTTGAAAGCCATCCATGTACTTTGTAGCACATTCAATACTTTTCGCATATCACCATCTGATAAATCCATAAGCGCTTTCTTTCCATCTTCTGTGATTTTAACATTTTCTTTCTCAACAACATAATCTAATCGTGGAAGAATTTGATTAAGAGATAGTGGAGCAAATCTGAAGCGAGTGCAACGTGATTGTAATGCAGGAATAATTTTACTCAAGTAATTACAGATGATGCAGAATCGAACGTTGTCTGTATATTTTTCAATAATTCTTCGTAGTGCATTCTGTGCATCATTAGTCATAGCATCAGCTTCATCAAGTATAATTAATTTATATCCGGTACCAAAGATTGTTTTAGAAGAGGCAAAAGTAAGAACTTGCTCGCGAACAATTCCAATACCACGATCATCTGATGCATTTAATTCAAGTACCATTGTTCTCAATTGTGCAGGTGTATAAAGCTTTTTTGCACATGCCAATATGGTGCTTGTCTTACCCGTACCAGCTGGACCATAGAAAAGAAGATGTGGAAGTTGATCTTGATCAATAAACTTTTTAATTGTTGAAATTATGTCTTCATGCGAAATCAAATCATCTAAAGTTGCAGGTCGATATTTTTCAACCCTATAAAAAGACTTTTATTATATTCTGTTTAAATAAGAAATCTTATATAATATTACCATGGCAAATTAGCAATATTCTCTTGATTTTGTACCATTTTTATTTGTGAAATAAATGATGAAAACAGAAATAAATTTTGAGCGCGAAAAACAAAAACAAGTTGATAAATTTAAAAGCGCTTTTATTTGAAAATTTTATTTTAACTGACAAACTTGATCCAGAAAAATTTAATTTTCAAAAGGACTTTTTCCATTAAATTTCTCTCCATATTTATATATGTATTTGTGCAATTCATCGAATTCTGGATTAAAATAAGATTTCGTTGCATTCAGCCATTTTGTTACTTTTTGATATTTCTGCTCGTCAAGTCTGAAAAGTCGCAGACCGATGACTTGCATTAGAGTGCATGAGGCAAGAATTTCAGCAAAAGTTGGTTCCTCACCCACAATAAACTTGTTTTCTTTTAACCATGTATTTTCAAGCAAATCTAATGAATTATCAATGTCAACATAATTTAAAGGATCACGAACATTTCTCATCATTCCATGTTCCAGCATATTAATTTCACGAATAGGCTTTATCCATGCATTATAAAAAATCGATGCTGCACTAAATGCCAAAGAATTGTGATGCCATTGCATAAATTCATCAATTTGTGAAAGCTTTTTTATATCATTCTTCGGATACCATCGTTCCTCAAAAATCCCTCTGCGACCCAAATAATGAAAAATTGCTATTGATTCAGCTAAACGAAATCCATCACTATCATGAATCACAGGTACCTTATGAAAGCGATTTATTTTATCCCCAAACTCTTCACTAAGATGCTCACCTTTAAATTTTTGTGAATACATAAAATAAGTTTGATCGAAGAAAAAGTTTAGGGGCAAAAAATGAACTTTGTCCCACAACAATGGATAAGAAAGAAAAAATTTGAATTTAAATTAAATTTACGCTTACCCTTTCTTAATGCCACAGATATTTTTTCACATTCTACATTATTCCTTTCAAACAAGATTAATAGACTTCTAGAAAGTGGTGAGAAATGGTCGTAAAAAATTTTAAATGATTTTGCCATAATTTTTTTTTCGGCAACTGTATCTATTACACACATCAATAAATGATAAGAGAGAAAAAATGTGTAAAAACACAAAAAAACTTATAAGAGTGTTAATATCAATAATAATGTTCAAATGACATAATATATACAACACAAAAGATAAATTTCAGACGTGTTTTATGAAATTGTCGTAAATTTAAAAAAAAAAATTTATGTTCTACTTCATAATAACTTTCATTCATCTTATTGCTAAGGAGGAGGAGTAACAAAAAAGTCTACGAAAAGCAAATTATGTGCATAAACAAAAAGCTTTCATACCTTTCTCTTCTCTTATCTTCGTTTATTTTTGTGATGAGATATCAAACACTTTGTCCATGAATGAAGCAATATATACTATATACATCTCTCGTGATTGTTCTACATCACATTAAATTTTTTCTCTTCAAGACGAATAGAAGAAAAAGAAAATTTAAAAGCATTGTGAAAATGCAAACGAGAACAATTTCTTAATTTAAGAGGATTTTTTAGAATACTTAACAACAACAAGAAGATAATTTGTAATAAAGTTATTTTTTCCTTTTCATTCTCCTTAGTTGTGTGTGCCTGTGTTTAATGTTGTGGCAATCTTAATTTTTCCGTCTCTCTTTTTATATCAAATATTTCTAAATAAAACTTTTTTCCTTGTCATTTCTTCTTTTTTGTCTTTACATTGAAGTTAGATTGAATTAGTCTGTGGTGATAAAGGCGAGCTAATATTTGTAATAAGACATTATACAGTAAATATAAGACGAACAAACGAGGAAGAAAATTATCTGTAAAGATCTATCGCAATGAACACAAAACTTTAGCATAAAGTAATAGAAAGTCAAAAAGATGAAATTGATTTTTTTCTTATTATGCGACCCCTGCAAAAAAATATATAGAAGATGATCCCTCATGAAGGAAAGAAATTCATAGTAAAGTGAGAGGGAGCTATGTGAAAAGAACTTTGAAACTTTCTCATTTTCATTTTCATCCTTTATCTCCAGTGATTTTCTTCTTTCACTTACTTTAACTTTACTTTCCCTCGATAGAACTATAAATGCTTCTTTTCGGTTGGCGTCAGATTTTGCGTGGCATTTTTCTGCCTCATTTGATTTCACTGATTCTACGATTTGTCTACTATTGTTTCATTGTTTTTTAGAAGATTTATGTGAAGTCTGCTTCTTGTCACAAATTTTCTTTTTTCTTCTTCTTCATAATCGACACCATCACCAACAGTTTTTTTAAATAAAAACTTAATGTAAACATACAATATGTACATTATTTATCAAAAGAACAGATAATGAGGGAGACTTTAATCATTTTACTGTTCATTTATTTTCCTTAGATAATTTTTTTTCTGCCTTCATTATTTTTACATTTTTCACTTGAAATTTCCTTTTATTTATGCTCTTTACGAGCGAATAAATACTTTTTTTATTACATCGATAATAAAAATTCACAGCATGAATCTTCTTCGAAGAGCTTTGTCAATAATTACTTGTCAGTAAAGCTGTCGGTGATAAAAAAAAAAATGTTTTATAGAGAAAAACATTGGATGAAATAAAAAGATGAAAAAAAGCTTGACTTTTCTATTATTTTTGCATGTCACCCTCGTGTATCTTTTTTCTTCTATTTGATATTGATTCTGTCGATAGAAAAACTTTAATTAAAAATATCGCGGTCTTTTATAAAGAACAATTGCAGATGGTATTGCTTGTCATTTTAAAAATGAACTTTGTCTACTATCGAAAATAAAATTTACGTCATTCGCTTTATACCACTTGAGAATAAAGTTTTATATTGAGTGGTATTGAGTTTTCGACATGAATTTTTTTGCTTGAGAGGAGCGCAAAGCAAAAAATGCCACAAATGAAGTATTTTTTTCTTCTTTACTCTTCAGTTTGAACCCACTCACACTTTTCCTTCATTTTGTTTGTATTCGAGCACTGTCTCATCATCTTGTCACAACTTGTGATAACAAGGAAATTTCATTTTACTGCGACAGCATTTTTGTGAAACCTCGTCATCGATTTCGATTGATTGATTTAATTAAAGTTTGTCTATCTCATGCTATCAGACATTCTCTTGTGTTTGCTATTGTTTGACGTTTTGGCATGATTTTTTTTCGTTATCCTTATTGTTTTTGATTGTGTGGTCGATAATTGTTTTGTTATGAAATGACATTGAAAGGAGGGAGAATGTGACCAAAAAATGACAATCTTTCGTAAAGTATCATTAGATTAATGTCATTAATTTTTGCTTCCGAGCGATGAGAAGAGAAAAATTTTTCCCCATAAAGCAATTATGTAAGATTATATGAAAGTAATCGTAATCATCAAAACAAGTAAGTCTAGGTTTATCTTTCTAATGATTAATTACAATTGGAATGATAAATAAATTTATTTCATAATGGCCTTTTATACTCACTTTTTCTTCTTCACAATCTGTTGTTTTTATATGATATATAAAAGAGAGAGAATAAGAGAAAAAGGACACACATACAAACACAGTGTACAGTAACAGTACTTCCTCAAAAAATATATTTTGTTTTCTTCTTTAATTCCCTAAAAGTTTTCTCTCAATATGTTTCACAGCCGCCGCTGTTGCCTTATATCTGCAATTTCTTCGACATTTATTTCCTTTTTTTATTCAGTGAGCATATAGCCGAAGGCAAATTATGGTTATTTACCAAAAAAATTGCTTGCTTACTTCCATTCAACCTTTCCACAAACAAATAAACTTCGTTTCTTTCATCTTCTCTTTATTTCTTCGTATCCCTCTTTTATCTTCTCTCTATAACTATAACTAAGCTTTTAAGCATCAAGTTATCGTGTCAATATTTTCCTGCTCAATAAGTAGAAATAGTTTAGAAGAAATAGAAGAAATTGTTAACGATAAATTGTTAGGAAACTTCACAAACACTTTATTTTATGAAGAACAAAGTAAGATTACCATTAAAGCTAGATTGTAAAAAGAATGTTTGAGGGAGAAAATTGAGAAATTGCTAAGATTATAACATTTTTTGCTAAAAATAAAAATAAAATGAAATTGAATGAAATGATGTAATAAAATGTGTATTGAAATAAATTTTTTTGATATCTTTAAAAGCAAATTTTTAAAAATCTCAATTTACACTGTTTTGTAAAACATACGATTTTTGACCTTCTTTACTTCATAATCATTTGTGTCAAGAATCATGTTAATCTACTATAATTTTTTACTATTTTCATTTTTATGCAATTTTCTGTAGTTCATCTTTTGGAAGTAACGACAATGTGCACTCAAAGTTTTAAGTCAAAAAAACCTCAATAAGCTCACTCATGCAGAGAATATAAATTTATTTATTTCATTTTTATTTCAAATACTTAAGAGCAAGAGATGACGGAAATTCTTCAGTTACACTCACATTCGCTTTATCATCGTCAATCCACTATAAAAAAAGAGAGTGAGCAGTATGGAGAATTATTGCGCAGAGAAAATCTAAAAATTTCAACTTCTTCGCCTCAGAAATATCATGGGAGAAAAAAAAAGATAAGTTCTTTTGAAGCGCAAATCTTCAGTCAATTTAAACTCTTCTTTTTGGCAGAAAAACAAAACTTTTCTCGCTTCTTCTTGTTGTTGTTAAGAAATAATAATCAGATAATAACTTTTCTTAACTGTTAATTATATTTAATAACTTTGACTTTGAATTTGTTGTTAAAAGCTTTTTTTCTTACTTCTTCTTCTTCTGTCTTGTTGCCTACGTCATTATCACATCATAATACAAAAGAAAACTCATAAAGAGCTTTAAAATTTATTGCAAAATACAAATGCTTTAACATTTTTCATTTCAATGACGTTGGTGCAAGAAAGAAAATTTTTCTTTTTTTAAACAATTTTTTTCTCATGTGTTCTGTAACGTGACAATCCAATGAGTTATCATCTGAAATTCTTTCTATAAAAGAAATATTCATTCTACTCTTCACTGCTCAGAAGATTTATTTCCTTCATTTTTTTCCTTTTTTAAACCATCTTGCTAAAAAATAAAATCACAGTCCTTCTTATTATCTTTTCTCTTCTTCATTTTTTTTCTCGATCGAATTTTTTTCTTCTTTCTCTTGCCTAGATTTCTGTTTATTTTTCAGTAGTTAAAAAAGAAGAATACTGGAAGCAATAGAAATTTTTTTATTGAATTTCCTAAGTACTACATTGCGCATTTTTTGCTATCACAGAAGAATTAAAACAGAAGAAAAAAAGTCAACGACCACAGAAATTGATAGAGAAGAACGGTCAATAGACTTACATGAACACGAAAGACATTTAGAAATTCTCAGTAAAAAACGAGTGTGTTCGTGAGACTGAAAAGGAAAAAAAGGTAGGTTGGGATGACAAGTGACAATGACGATGACATCATGATAGTGACAAGTGTGATTATTTAAAGGATTTATTTACACTTTTTATTTGCAATGAATATTTTTTATCGTTTACACTTTTCTATGTTATGTTAGATAAATGATTTTGCTACTTTTTGATTTAACGTGAGAAGGGTTTTTAGATCTGTAGATGCTATTTTGTTAAGAATAAATTGTTTTATAGAAAAGGAGCAATGAAAAATTGTATTCAATAAAAGTTAGTCAACAAATAAAAAAGTTCATCATAAAGCTCTCCAATCAAAGAAAAAAAAGAATAAATCTCTTTCTCTTAACTCATGATGAATTTCTTTCTGAAAATGAATTGAGTAGATGAATGAGAAGAAAAAGTTTTCCTTTTTTGAAGAGTAGAGAACAATATCTAACATGTGTGCTTATTTATTCTTATTATGATGATGATGAACATTGACGTGCTGTTAAAATATTTTCAGAAAAGCAAAAAAAAAAATATTAAAGTGTCAACAACAGTTGCTACTGCTGAATAGTTTTATGAGAATGACTAACAAATATCTGGGTCATTTCGTCATAGTCATCGTATAGGCAAGAGGAATGAAGGAGAACTCTCTATCTTTTTTGGAATAACTAAATAAGTAAGCAGAAAAAAGAAGAAGATAGCACGTGCAGAACATATTTTGCAAGGGGTATCAATGGGATTAGAGATTAGTGATGGCAAAAAAGACTGCACTTGATACTAACATTATTTTTAGCTCTGAATGTGCCGAGATTAGATTCCTCGGAAGCAGACACGTATAGCATTTGAAATAAGTCAAGCTAAGCCGCATATACAAGCAAGTGATTTATTCCCTTTTGTGCTATTCACCCACAATAAAAACAACAACTCATCGTTTGTATATGTTCTTTCAAATTCAAATATAATACTCATATATTATTTTCAACTACACACCACAACTAACTGATGTTGCGTGGCTATTGGTATGATATAAGAATCTTGAAAAGATGTCTGTAAATAATCTATTTTGTGTCCTTATAATGGAAGATTAGCAACACATAAACACATTATACGTGATATACGTTCACAATAAAGTTACCGAAAACAAACCGTTATCATCTCTTTCTAAAATCTATCCACCTTCTTGGCACAAGTCTTGTTATATGAAAAAAAATGAAAAAATAAGAAAAGAGAGGAAACAACTTTTCAACTTAAAGAAAAAAGTCAATTACTTTTTGAATTCAATTTAACTTTCTGATGTTCTTTAAATTGAAGGAAAGAAATCTTGATATACAATGTGTAATGTAAACGTGTGGCGGCGGCGTATGTGTACATAAAAGTTTATATTATGACTTCACTTCTAACAAGCAAAGTATATTTGATGAATAAAACTTTCATAACAATGATACGAGAGAGTGTTTAAAAGAGCTTTTTATCACATCATTAAGTTTAACGTATGTTTGAGTGTATTTTGTTGAAAGAAATCACAATAACCCAGAAAAAAATGAAAAGCTTAATTAACATAATAAATGATTTTCATTTACAAAAGGTGCTTGCTCACATATGTATGTATACATTCATGTAATGAGCTTTAACACGTGTATGAAAAGAAAAACCAAATAAGTATAATAAGCATCGTCATCATTCACTCTTTTTTTGTTACATATGATATCATTACCTTCAAGTTTGCTTCTCATTATTTGTCACGCGAGATTTCATACCTTGATATTTACTCCCACATATGTAGAAAAATACTTCAAAGAAATTTTATTTTCTATTTTTATATGTCATTATCATTTCCGACATTTACATTTACATTATGAAACTATGTAACTTTCAACAAAGAACGAGAAACATTAGATTTCTAACAAAAAGATTTAAGATGAAATTAAAACGATAAATTTTTGTTACTGTAACAGTACTGATTTTCATACATAAAAAAGTGGTTGAGTCAAGTAATAGGTAGCTATGTGGTTGGTGATGTTCTTGTAGTGAAAAAGTAGGGTGGAAATAAATTTATTGGGTTTAATGTTCTCTTGCGACAGTTTATAAATAAAGAAAAAATATGTGTTGGATATAAGCTTCATCCATATTTATGTGCGTGTGTAAATATTTTCGTGTTCTCTTAGTATGTAGATTCTCGTGAAAGCTTTTATCGAATTTTTACTTCATTTCCAATTCCTTTAAAAGAGTTTTCTTTTTCGTTTTAATGAAATTAATAATTGATTTTCTTCTTAAGTATAGTAAATTGTAAGAAAATCACTAAAGCAAGCAAATTTTGAGAAATCACATTAAAATTTAAAATTTACGATAGAAAGAAATTTATTAAAATAGACCCAAAAAAGTAACAGTGGTTAATATTGTAAATTTTAAATGAGCACGTATATAGTATTCGAATCGTTTTCAATAATTAATGATTATTCTCTCTGTCATCATCGAGTAATTATGGTTTGTTCAAAAATAGAATACGAAATGAAGATAGAAATTTTGGTTTTAAATGTCAGAATACTCTATTTACGAGCAACCTTTCGTGCTATATAGGTTAGTCGATAATAACGACTTATAAAGGAACAGAAATGTTTTGTTTGCTCCCTTTTGCTTTATATTTCATTCGAAGCTTAAATTTCATCCATTAGTAAAGAAATTCAAAGTTAGTTTTTTTTTCAATATAAAAAATATAATAATTTCAAATAAACTTTAGCACGAGTGACTTCATATACTCTGAGGTGCAATATTGTAGAAAAATATAATTGAAATTCAACGCAGTCACTGCAGATCTCTATTTCACGTAAAACTGCTGAGCTTTTTGAAAAATTAATAACATTTTCTCTTGCATTTTATTGAAAACCTTCTGAGAAGCAGTCGTTGTCGGTTACGGTTGCAAAGGCGCTATTAAATTTCTTACGCTTCACAGACAATTACACAAGATTCATATTTCTTGCAGGGTTTTCATCATCAATCAATTATACTTAATACCAATAAGTCTAATATACGGAAGAATATAAAATAAATCTTTGTATTATCGAATTGAAATTGATTTACGATTTAGATTATTTTACAGTAAATTTTAAATGTATGATAATAAAGAAGAAGAATATTCGTGGTTGTAAAAGATGGGAAGGAAATGTAAAATCCGCTAATAAAATATTCATTCTTTATTCTATAATCCCATTGAGAATACACAAAAGAGAGCGAGAAAGTTTTTTAATAACATTAAAAATGAAAGTCAAAGAAACAAAAATTGTACTAACAAAAGTTTAGCATGCAAATGAAATTCATTGAAAAGGAGAATGTTTTAAAATTAAAACGACACACTTGAGAACAAGCAAGTAAAAAACGCTGACTCTAATTACCAAAAACTTTATTTGTTCAATTAAACTCATTTTCATTTGTTTTTTATGTGCTGTGCTGCTTTTTATGCAAATTGAGAAAAGCATGAAAAGTTTTAAAATAATTTTTCTTAATTTAAATATTTTACTGTGATTTTCTCACTTTTTACTAACTATTCAAAACAGTATTTGCATTATTCAAAAGCATAAAGTGAACATTTGTGAAGCTTTATCCAATAACTCTCACTAATTATTACTTTTAAAATTTTTTATAGGTTAAATTTTAAATACTCTATAGAATGCATGAGCACAATGTGTTCATAATTTAACTTAAATTTTAATTTCTTGTTTTACATTATTATGATAAATAAAAGCTCTTATTCTAAGCTTTGATTAATAAATGTTGATTGCAAACATATATTGCTCTTATCAAGTATTATTTTTTAAGCGAGAAATAAGATTTGCATTAGTGTCACAAGGGCAAAAGGAAATTCATCAATTAAAAAAGTCTCGTTTCCTACATAGAAATTAAATTCAATTTTATGCACGTGCTTTTTTTAGGAAAAATGAAATTTATTTAAGATTTTTTATTCGAAGAACGACTAAAAGGAAAAATATAAGATGAAATTTATAGCATCAAGTGAAAGACAGAGCGACCACAAAATTTTGGGTTCCAAAAATTGCTAGAAATTTGATAGCTCGTTTTGTGTAAATGATAAGAAGATTATGGAACAACATGATATTATAACGACTATTGTATGATATATTATACACATTATTAAATATCATAAATGGCTCCATAAATATAGCGTGCAAATTAAATTTTTCCAACAACGAAAAAGAGGGTTTCAAAATTTAATTAGATGTGAGCAAATAGGGAAAGAAAATAAAAATGAAAATTATTCTCATTTTTTCTTTAAAAATGTTGAAATTGCTTTCAAAGAAAAAAACTCAATTGTGGGAAAAAAATTCACCCTCATTTTTCAAACCCTTATTTTTGCACTCATTTAAAACACAATTTCAAAAATCGTTTACTTCTCTTATGTGCCGCTTCTTCTATTAAAGTTACATTAATTGAAATTTGTAAGCAGACACTCGTTTGTTTCACGTATAATGTGATTCCATTTTCGATTTTATTTCAGTAAACTTTTATATTTCAACCCCTCTTTTTTAATACTTGCTCTCTCATTTGCGTAATTATAATTTGCATTTTGATACTTAATGGAAGCTCTAAGCTCTTCTCATTATAATTACCAAGAAATTGTACAAAAGGCAAAAGATAGAGAAAGAGAAAGATCTGAAATTATATTCAGGCAACAAAAATAAGTGTGGATCTAATTATGTCGTGTGAAAATGCATTCGTTTTGAAATTGAACAAATTCTATATTACATTAGTGGAATGAAATATTAAAATGTACATACGTAGTAATTACGTAGTTAATAAGAGGCATTTTTTGTCTTGAAAAGCACTCAGAGACACGTGAGAGAAATGCTGAAGCAGAACAGAGCATTGTTCCTCCATCCTACATACACTTGCTTTTATTGCCTTACAGCATACTTTGCTTTACACTTTGCATTGTTCGACATTACTTTCATTCTCTTCTTATTCTCTCAAAACGGTTTGGAGTATCACGTCTAATTTAGTCATGAAAGTGTATAATTACGCAAGTATATATTACAATTTGTTACTTTGTAACATTATGATTTTTGTTGCTTTCATACACACATTTTCTGAACATCCTACATACTGTATATAATTGATTTAATTAGGCTGTCTTAATATCATAATCAATCATCAAATGCAACAGATTTTAATTATTTCAATCAACAATAACAAAATGTTCATTAAATTTTTTGACTTGTGAACTTTTGCTGATGAAAATTAAGAGATATCATGAATTAATTTCTTTTTTTTTTTAGTCTGTCAAACTCGACAATTTTAACTTTTAGTAATGAAAAACTTTTTATTTCTTCTTCTTATAATTTTCATCAAAATTCCATTCGTTTATCACTCACAGTAATTGCTTTAGATTTTGTGCTCTGTTCAATTTTTCTCAAAAACTCTTCAAAAATTACTGTTGATTTAAACATTGAAGTTTTCTTGAAATCCTTCACTTTAGCTGCTTTATCATCTGGTGTTTCTAATGCTTCATTGGTCTTTTGGTCGAATTCATCAATTTCTTTCATTAACAAGTTGACTGTAGGGACAGTCATTGGATCAAATTTATGAGCAAGATTTGGATTAAAAGGCACGCAGACTTTTCCAGTTTTAGGATGCACACAGAATGGTGCTTTTAACAAGTGATTAGTGCCACGACTGACGTTGATATCGAGACGTGGATATAGCATAGCCAGTTGCACTTCTTCAACAATATATTTTAGTTTTGACTTTAATTGGCTCTTTACTCGCATCGATTCGAAATATCCAACAAAAGTACTCCAGATGCTTTTTGAGTCTGACGCTGTTGAAGCGAATAAATTTTGTAGTTCTTTTCTACATGTCTCGTCATTTACCATTTTCAGTAATTTATCAATGCCACTTGGTGAGCCGAATGCGTCTTGATCCTCAATTATGATTTCATTGAAACATGGTTCGATGATTGTACGTGCACGACGAATACTGTGATGTTGCTTGTCATATAATGTTACTTTAGTGACAGTATTTTCTCCTCCTCCACTCATTGAGACTTGTAAATAATCTGCAATAGCTCCTCTTCCTTTACTATCGAGATGACGTGCTGTTTTATCGCATACCCAACAATGAATACCACGACGTCCTGAGAAAACCCACAGTAGATGTTCAAAGCCGAAATCCTCACGCAGTGCTGTATCGATTACTTTGCATGCAATGGACATAAATTTCCAACATTTATTGCAAATATTTGCTTCATTGCAACACGTTCTAACATCATCGTAATCAGTCATATCGATATCAAAAACCAATTCTCTTTGAATAGGCTTCATGTTTGCATTTGAACGATGATTTTTTGGCCTCGTATTAAAAACTGCACCAATATCGATTTTATGTGGTATTTTTGTACAAATATCATTTTCCAATTCTGATTGATTTTCGAATGATAAATATCGTATATAAATGTCATCCTCCATTGTAAATGAGAATTCTCTATTCGTAAATATTCCATCTTCAGCTGTAAATTAAATGAGAACAAAAATGTCAGTAAATTTATTTTGGCGCCAAAAAATGTAATAGCGACTCACATAAATTATAAGAAATCCAGCGATAAAATTGTTTGTGAGGAAACAGTCTTTTATAATACAACTTTAGATAATCAGAGAGTTGATTGGCGTTGAATTGTTCTTTTTGAGCTTCTGGCATTTTCAATAAATTTATTTTTCACAAAATTTGATTATTTTCAAAACACAAGAATGATGTACTGCAGAAAAAAATTCAAGAGCGTATTTTGCTATAAATATTTAAAATTTGACAAAAATTCGTTATTCAATGACTTACAGATTGCCTAATTTAAGGATTTGAATCTACTTGAAATTTCCAAATTTAAACAAAAGATTTTACAATAATAAAAATTTTATGGTTGATGATGAAGATTCTATTCAATATGAAGAGCTTATTTTTAAAAGGACAAATGGATGGAGATGAGGAAAGCGGTCGTGCTGTCATAAAAAATTCTACATTCAATAAAGCTTTGGCTACAAATAAATTGGATGGAAGAAAAAAAGAATTTTTTATGAAGCAAAGTATTTATTTAAATCTATCACAATTTATCAATTTCTTCTTTCTATCGGATATATATACTTTATTCCGCAACATTTGCCAGGACATTGATAAAAAAAGAAGATGATCCGTATTTTTTTTGTGAGTGAATGAAAGCACTTGATGGAGGCAAAAAATAAAGAGGAGATGAAAATGAAAGATGATTGAGACATTTTTATTGAGCAATTGATTGCATTCAATAAGGTTCATTAAATTTCTAGAATTCTACAATCTAGAAATGGCAACAAGTTTAAAAAGAATAAACAAAAGAATGAAAAAAAAAATGAGACTTTGATGTGTTTTCAAATCTTGAGCCCTTGAGCAAACCATCCATTTCGCAGTCAAGTCAGTCAGTCAGACTTAATAAGCTTCTTAAATTGTTATCAAATCAGAAAGCGTTCAGCTTGAAAAAAGACCCATGTCTTGAGAAAGAGAGAAATTCGATGAAATTCTTTCGTCTTCTTTTAAAATTTAATTTTCATTAAATCAGTTTTATACAGAAAAAAATTTAATTTTCTCATACACGTGTTTCGAGCTTTATTTTGGAAAAAAGTTCAAAATAAACCATATAGTGGAAAGTGAACTCTCTCATTCTGAAAGAAAAGTGCTTTATTTGTTCAACAAAAAAAAAGGAAGCCTCAATCTAAATTGAAAGAAAAAAAATCTTGCACGTGGAAGGAGAGCAAAACGATTTACTTTCTATAAGCTCAATTTCGTCGAATTTCTCTTTTTTTATTTGACATTTCCTTTTTATCCCTTTTAAAAAGCATCTTTTTTTCATTGTATGTCATGTATTGTGTTTATTTTTCTATTTTATTGTAAAATTCAAAGTCATTTCTTATATATGATGTAAATATGAATATTTTTTATAAAATATAATTTTCTTATAATAAAAATAGAAAGCAATTAATTTTTCCGTCTACTAGCTTCAAGTAATGCAGCGAATAAAATAATTGGCTAAACAAGAAGCTCAAAAAATTTTCCTTAATATCCGTCGAATGGTAAACAGATAACGAAAGATTATTAATTTTCCGACCCCAGAAAAGATAAAGATTTTTATGATGTTGGTGGAAGAATAAATTTACAATTTAGATTCCAAATTAGCTTCTTCTTTTACTGTTTACTCTCGCACCAATCAATATAGAAATATCAGAAAATTTTCAACTTGAGTTGCTATCGACAGATGAAAAAATCATTAGAGAATTAAAAGATAAATTTTTCTTGTTCTTAAAAATAAACACAAAAACCTTGCTCGTATACGAAATTAAAAAGTTTTCTTTAGAATCTGGTCTTCGTTTTATAGTTTTGATGAAAAAAAAAACTTAGTGAATTAAAGTGTATGAAACAATAGAGAAACCAGTGACCAAGTACCCGTGTTGCAGATCGGTGTACTTAAACGCATTTTTGGTGCCTAGATCAGAGTTTATAATAATTACAGAAATATTAGATGCGTTTGTAAAATAGATTCATGTGATAAGATATACTGGTTGAAGTAAATTTCAAATGTATTGGAAATTTCATTTGTAATACTGTTTCGAATGAAATAATTGAAATTTAAGTTTAGCAAATAGCAGTCAATTAGGAATTTAACAGCTATTTTTGTTTTGTTTACATTTTCATATAAAAAATATATTTTATGAAAGCTCGAGTAATGTAATTGCTGCTAATAATCTTGATCTATTAAAATTCTCGAAATCGTCTTTATAAATTTCGCTGATTTGAAAATAACGATCAAATTCAAAAATACGCGAAGTTGGCTACGCGCAGCTGAAAAAAAAATTTTTGATCGCAGTCAACTTCGCGAAAAAAAATTTTGTTTACAAATTTTCAAAATGGAAAATTAATTCATAATTTCCCAAGTTATATTACTAGTGACAGAAATATAAATAAGCGTCGCCGCACTAACTTTTTAGCACAAATCTAACACAAAAAACCGTAAGTCGCTAGCTATTATAGTTTTCGAGATCTCAGAGGGACACCCGGGAGCCAGCCAGCCAGCCAGCCAGGCCAGCCAGCCAGCCAAGCCAGCCAGCCAAAGTGAATGTATAAGCTGCATTGTTGTTCCAAAAATGCGCTAAAAATTATCTCCATAAAGAGAAAACAGCAAGAGAATGAAAGTATAATAAATTTTGTTTTTAAAATAATCGAGCTAGAAATTGTTGAAAAAGTCGTAATTGTTTTTTATTACAGGATAATGCCATGAAGTAGATTTTTATTACATTCTATGCTAAATGCCTGGGGGGACGGACAGAATTTTTAGACGTTAATTTTCAAATAAAATTTTTACGGAGATTTGCGTGCTGATGGCGCACACTGCAAGAATAATATTCAAATGAAAAACGACCGTTATTTTCAATTTCTTTATTAAAATTCTTAGAAGAATAAAAAAAAATTTTACATTATTTTTAATTGCATTTTGATGCATAAGCATTGCGTCTATGTGGAAAACGCTGATGTAGTTCAAGCTTAGTACGAAATTTAAAAAAAATTGAAATTATAGTGTTCACTGTAGAGAAGCAGTGTTCAACAGTTAAATCGACTTGCGTTAAAATAACATCTTTAAATGTTTCCCTAAACTTTAAAGTATCAATTGACTCTGTCTCTGATGAGAGTTTTTCAAATGCAAATTCTATACTTAGAATAAAATTGCTCATCTCAATTGACAAACTCCATGTTTCTGAATTATTTCTTCCATATTCAAAAAATTTTGACTTACATCTATCACATGTAATTTTTGCAGAAACAACTTCATATCAAAATTATGACGCTGAGAGAAAACTGTTGTGCTCAATACTTGTTTTGAAAACGGTTCGCCATGTAAATTCAATAGGAAAAAAGTCTTCAAAATTTTCAAGTGTTTCAGATAAAGGAAGTGTTTCAATCAAGTTAGAGATGCTATCATCACAAAGTTCTTTGTTTCGTAATTTCATAAAATGATTTTGTGCACCGACACCTCCAGAACAGAATGAATAAAACTCTTTCCCATTTTGTTTTTTTTAAAAAATAAACAATTGTAAACAATTAACATATAATAAGACAAAAAATTAGAAGTCTTACAGTTTAACGGTTTTATTTGAAAATCAAAGATGTGCACCAAATTTAAGTGGTGCGCGTTATTGGTACTTAATTTGAATTAAGTACCAATAACGGTCTGTCCGTCCCCCCAGGGCTAAATGTTATAACCTCTTTCTCATTCATTCTTTCATACATGTTAACGTATGCTTTTAAATGTTTTAAATTTTATACAAACAATTTGATGGTTGAAGAAGCTTTAAAAAAGTTGACTATATGTTTTCATAACCTATGCCACATACACAAACACTACCATCATCATCATCGCCATTATAATTAAAATTTCAATTTATTTTTTACTCTTTCTTTTATCGTGTCGTTCACACATTTTAATCTCTACAGTACATTGATGTCATTTACACGATATTACGCTTTCATTCGCGGAAACATTTAGCATCATGTATACACGAAATGTTAGAATTCATTGCTGTGAAATTCATTTTAAGTGTCGTAAGTCGCACATAAAAAAACTCTCATATGTACAACCTGATGAACATACGTAGAGGAAATCGAGAGTCAAAAAAATGTCATAGGATAGATGCAGGAAGCAAGTCGAGTGATGAAACACGGGGGATCTATCACATAATCGAGCACTTTACAGTTGAATGAGCTTTATGTGAGAATGTTTCGAGTGTCGTTGATAATATTGACTATAAACATACATATAACGTGACGCGTGTTTGGTATGTTATTCAATTCAATAGATGAATTTAACATCCATGTATCGTGTCAAAAAATAAAAAGAAAACTGTGTTTTATGAAGGCTCGAAATGTTATCTCAACTCACTGCTTAGCAAGACGATGTTTCGAAAATTCTTTATGCCTTTTTAGATGATAAAATTTCTTCTTCTGAAATTTAATGGTGTTTTGATAAGCATCATATTGCTCGCTTTTACTCTATAAAAGCTTCAGCTGCCTTTTGAACTTTTACTTATATTTTTTATGAGTTAAAATATATCTGGAAGTCATGAAGTATTCTTTCAATAAGAATTAGCTTTTTTCATTATTCAATAAAAAGATTGATATTTGATATGAATTAAAAGACTTAAATAAGCTGTTTTTCTTTAAATATTTCAAAGAGTTTCAAACAAGATTGTAAAATGAGTTTTATTAGAAAATCATTATACTGTTGCGACGCAATCATTTTAATTAAATTTTGTAAAAAATATTCAGAAAAGTTTATGAAAATCAACCAAATCTTATTTCAATAGCACATAATCTTTCCATTATAAGTATGTAATATAAGAAAAGAGCAACCATCAAATTTAATATCAAACAATTCTTCATCATCCTTAATTATAAATTCTCTTTCACTCTCTCTTTTTTCCACAAGGTTAATGGCTTTATTAATTTACTTTAAAAACTCAAAGTAAACCTTATTCAACCTATATTATAAAAGTGTTGGCATGGCTTGTGGGAGTATTTGCTGTTTGTTATTAAAATACTTTATCAACTTTTACCTCTGGCCCGTCATGTTCTGCTGTTGCTTTTGCCGCTCTCACTTGAAGTCCCTCATAGCAGATTAATCTTTCAGTGATGTACCTTTTTATCAAAAATTCACTTCATTTTTATTTTAAGTAGATCATTATAAAGGCATATATATATAAAGGCAAAAGGTTAAACCTCTGGAAATAATAATAATAATGGCAGCAGCAGATATTCGTTGTAAGTATGTGAGTAGGCTAAAAAACACCTTTATTTATCATGATGTCAAGAATATTGCACAGGTGCGTTTTATGATTAAAATCACGAGCATTCATTATTTGGACTTGACTAATTTTCGCCCTACATAATAACAATAACTTAATACTTTATTTTCTCTGATATACAAATTAGCTTTCTATGTGAACAACCAAATTTCTCTAGAGATTTGAAAAATTGAAAGCTTATTCATCATGATCATTTTTGAAAAATTGGATAAACATTTTTCGCTCGCTTACCAAGCTGCATGCTTGCTTGCCGTCTTTCTTATTTTATCGCGATGAAAATTTGTATGTCTGAAAATTTAGTGCTGAGCGTGGGAAGCGAATGAATATTGCCATTTATTGATTATTTACTTCAACAACACTTTCCTTTAGCACGTACATCTCGTTATCTTCATAAACACTCTCACAATGCTTGAAAATTGAATATCATCTTTGATTCAATGATTTTCAATATAACATCATTGTTTATAGCATTCTCCAAAAAATAAAGCAGCAAAATTGCTTCATAAAAATGCTTTAAAATGCGAGTGGAGTAAACAAAAAAGAGATTTGCGATGTTTGTAATTTATTCTATGATCTTTTGTTGTCATGAGAGATAAAACTTTCATAAATTGTTTTCATACTTCACACTCAGATTTTCAGTAGCTTTTTCTGTGTGGTTTTCAGTTGAAAAAATTTATATGAGTATAAACTGAGGGAATTGTGTATGTATATGTTTTGTGGTGAAAGAAAATGTTAATTTAAAAACTTTTCCTTCCAAGCTGTTGAAGATTATGCTACTCATAATGTGTCTTTAGTGGCCTTTTTTTAAAAAAACTTTCATTCTCATAAATATATTTTTTCAATCTACACAAAATTATGTTGAAAGAAAGTGAGCAAAAATAGTGTGGTAAATTATTTAGAAAAGTTTTAATTTGAATTTTCAAAGTTCTACGAATAGAAAATAATTTCGAGCAAAATTATTTGAATAATTTTCATCATGTATGCAAAACATTCAATATCAAAATATTTTATAACGATACAATGATGTATTAAGTTCATGACATAAAATTCGATTGAATAAATATTCTAGAATAGAGTAAATAAAGCAAGATTGATAAATTAACATTTTACTTAAAAACTAAATTATGTAGATTTTATCAAAAATTGAAAGTCGGTGAACTTTTCTTATCTGTTATGTTTTCAACACTTCTAACTTTACAGTCAAACAGCTCCAATTAAGAAAAGTTTTTGGGTACATATGAGGCAACAATGAAACAAGGCAAACAAATGAACATTGTATTTTGCAACTTTATCCACATTCTATGCAAATTATTTTCAAATGATAAACTTTGTTGTTCATTTGTTTTAAAACAAAGAAGAAAAAAAGTAAAGCAACATAGCATATGATGATGATGAAGAAAGAACATGCAAATGGCATATTAAAGGTTTTTTCATCCATTAACTCTTCACATTCATGCCCTGTGAATAATCGGGTGGTGCGTATGCTAGAGGGATAAACAGAAATAAATCATCATCATAAATAAAAATATTCAACCAGAAACATCAACTGGGGTTGAAAAGCGAAAGTACGAATAAAATCTCTGAAAGTATGATAATACGATTTCGACGGGTGATGCTGTCTGTGAGACGAATGAACAACTACCGTAATAAAATTTGCTCATGTAACTTCACCTCAACACGGCTTTCATCGTCGAGCTCATAAAATATTGCTGGAATATAGTTTTTCTTTACTTCTGTTTAGGTTTTACGTGCACAAACCTCTGTGAAATTTCTTCCGAGTTAAAAAGCTGCTTATAAAATTTTGTGTATGTGCGGTAAGCCGCAACTCTCTTGAGCTTAACCATTTACAGTAGAATGCTTCTTTATAGTTTATTTCAACGACGTATATACACATATAGTGTTATCAATGTAATAATATCAAGATCGATATGATAGTACAATATTATGTGCAGTTCATTTGCTTTACTGGTTAATTTTCGTTCATATTGATGAAATTTTAATAAGCACACTCATCGATGCTTTAACTCAAACGTTTTATGGATTTTCTTCTTTCTTACAACTTTATCCAACATTATTATGATCATGACAAGCATATATTCAATGAATTTCATGAATGTATAGCAATAATGCCTTTATCATCGTGAGAAAACAGAAAAATTTCTTTCACAAGATACATTTAATCTCTACTTCTCTTAATTCTTAATGCAGGTCACTAAGTATACACTTCATTGTATGTTCAAGAGAAAACTCATTCAAAATTTATTAGTTTTTGACCTCTAGCTAAGCTTGGTCTATACAATGATATAAGCATGTAAAAAAGGATTTTATACTGTGTTTTTAGTTAAAATGAGGGAAAATAGTGAAAGATTCTATTTAAAAAAATCCTGCTTTTTTGTATACATTCAAAACTGAATGTGTGCTGTACACTATTGAATATTTTATTACATGTTTATTTACTCCTATGTTAATGATTATTGATTTTAGGAAAGCACTCAATTGTATAGACTACTAAATTTGAATAGAATATTGATTAGTTTATTTTCAAATTAAAAGTTTCGAATGTTTAAACTTCGTGTTATGTTTTCAATATGAATTTTCAATTAAATGTCAATAATATGTATGAGCTTTTTGTGCACTTTAACATATGAAATAAATAATATTGATAACACAAACGGACATAAACAAATGTTCATTGATTTGTTATGAACTTTCTACTACCAAAATCAATTTGGCTTCTAGCAATGAAAGAGTAATTAAGTGAATTTCTCTGCCCAAACAAATTGAAACTTTGAGAGTTTTCATTTATATGATTAAAAGTTTCTGCTCTATTTACAATCAGCTATGATACAAAAAATTTATTATGCATCAGATATACAAAAAGATTTCATTCGAACATATTTATGCACTGCATGTGGTCATGAACCTTTCAAGGATACTATCAACATGTCGAACATTCTGTTGAGACCACTTACTCAATAGCTGCCACATTCACAAAATATAATCATCTCTATTATACTCATTGGTAAAGATTTTGTCTCTTATTCAAAACAGATTTGAGAGAATTTCTATTTGTTCTATAAATAGGAAAGGATGGACAACAAAAAATTTTTTACTGATAAAATCTTGTTTTTCACTTGAGTGAAAAATTGAATATTAAAAAGGTGTTGAATTATAAGATTTATGTTATGAAAATTGTTATTACTAGAAGGGAAGAATTTATAATTGAAAAATTTACACAGAATGAATTTTAAATTGCCAGCCAATAAGTGGTTAACCAGTAGCAGGTAAAATATTCGATTTTCCTTCCTTATTTGAAATACAATATTCAGCATGGAAAATCTTTCTCCCTCCTAAATGTGATGAAGCGAGATAAGAGGTTGCAACCCACACTCATTCATCATCACTCAAATATTTTATTCAAGTGTCGGAGAGAAAAAACTCTGCTTGTGACAGCTATTCAATTGTTTCATACTCATGCGAATTTCATCTAAAAGTTTATTAAAATTCAATGAACATTTCGGAACATTTCCATATAAAATTTCATTTTACTGCAATTTACCAAACCAAAAAGTTTCTTTTGTTATTCAAATTTGCATTAAGTTAATAAAAAAGCAAACAATGGTAGCAACAGCGCAAAGCCATTCTGAGAATGAAGTTTCAGTGAATAAAGAGCTTAATTTTAAGCTTTAGTTCAAGACAAGCATGAAAATTACTCGCTATGAGAATTCATTGAGCGCAGTGAATAAAAGAATGAATGGATTGAATCCATAAAATAAAGATTTTCAACTAACAAGTGTCAGATTGGAAGCAAGCTAAAGTATCGCGGCAGAAAGAGGGATAATTCCTTAATATATATTCAACGAACATTATTTTGGCATTTTTTATCATTAGTATAAAATTTAGCTTGACCTATTTTTCGTATTTTAGATCCTAACAGGAGATGAGTGGTTTCACCAAAAATTATATTCATTTGTTGTGGTAAAAAATGAGAATAAAATGATAAATTTGAGATGAAATCATTGAATAAATCATTCAAACCTTACTTTACACTCTAATCTTCTTAGTAGAGAGTCATAACTCAAACTGAATGAAAGAATCGCGTGAGTAGTGCATGAATGAAAAAAATTTACGACAATGTTGAATGTTTTTTAACGAAATGTTTTATTCCAGTGGAAATTTCACTCTCTTAATATCCTTTAAAAGAGAGAAAAGCGATTTTGTTCTTTGATTTCCCATGAAGAAGGCAGCAAAATAAAAACAAATGAGAAAATTAATTAGGATCGACAAATAAATTTAATGTATTTGAAAGAAAAAAAATTAATTAATTGCGGTGCGAAAGCCACAAAGTCCGGAAAGAGAAAATTTATAAAAAGATTGCGGTGGGCTCATTTCTAAAAGAATTAGGGTCGTAAGAGAGAATGTTTACTTCTGATATGGAATTGTAATTAAATGCTAATTATATAAAGCTCAGTGATCGAGAGCTAAAAGCTTAGAGATACAAATAATCATCAATTATTTATGAGAAAAATCAAGTTTCACTTTAATAATGATAACAATATTATGATTAGAATTATTCACTTAAAAACGAGCTGCAATATGATAGTGCTTAAAAAGAGTTATGATTCATGCGTATGAAAATCTACAAAAGAGCGAAAAAGAACATGCAGTTGCAATATGTCATAAACGAAGCACACTATATTATTATGATTGCTATGTGCATTAGAGATGCTTCACTTTTTCTACGGAAAATGCAATACAATTTATATTCGCTTTTTCAAGTGAATGACTTCATCATAATTTTCAGAAATTTTTCATATTATATATTCTCTTTATTCACCTACTCTTACGAATATTCACTGAATATCAACAAAATTTTAATTCTCTAATGATGATTTCCGGTCGATGACTTGAGTACGCACTCTTAATTTCCTCTCGTCTGCCTCGGAGGAAAAAAATTTGTAATAAAAGTTTTCATAAAACGTGTAAAAAAAGTTTCTTAATAGAAAGATGAAAATTTATAACGCTCGTGGTGTTGCTTTTTCCCCGCAAACTATTTTCCGACACATCTATCTATGCCATTATGTAGATGTTACTATAGTGAAAGTGGAAACTGTGATATTGTATATCAACTTATGGAGGCGTTATTCGTTGAACGTTATTTTATACTTTTTCTTTTATTATCTATCGACTCAATTTTATCACGTTATGAAACATATATTTCATTTGCTCATACAATATGATGTGCTTCTACTTCTTATTCGTGTTCTTAAATGTATCATGCAATAAAAAAGGCATCTTATTCATTTTATGATTGGATGCTATAGGAAATGCTAAAATTTTGCTTTCTATGCAATAAAATTTCTCGTCTCTTGTTTTACATAAAAACATAGCTCAAAGCATTAGAAACCAGTGACCAAGTACCCGTGTTGCAGATCGGTGTACTTAAGCGCATTTTTTTTGGTGCCTATTCAGAGTTTATAACAATTACAGAAATATTAGATGCGTTTGTAAAACAGATTCATGTGATAAGATATACTGGTTAAAGTAAATTTCAAATGTATAGGAATTTCATTTGTAAGATTTGTGAGAATTCAAATGAAATAATTGAAATTAAGTTGTAGGAAATAGCAGTCAATTAAGAATTCAGCAACTATTTTTTTTTTTGTTTACATTTTCATATAGAAATATATTTTATAAAACTCAAGTAATGTAATTGTTGCTAATAATCCTAATCTATTAAAATTCTGAAATCGTCTTTATAAATTTCGCTGATTTGAAAATAACAGTCAAATTCAAAAATACGCGAAGTTGGTTACGCGCAGCTGAAAAAATTTTTTGATCGCAGTCAACTTCGCGAAAAAAAAAATTTTGTTTACAAATTTTCAATATGGAAAAGTAATTCGCAATTTCCCAAGTTATGTGATTAGTGAGAGCTTTAAAAACCTATTTGCCGGCCATAAACTTTTTAGCACAAATCTAATGCAAAAAACCGGAAGTCTCTAGTTATTGTAGTTTTCGAGATCTCAGAGGGACACCCGGGAGCCGAACAACCAGCCAGCCAGCCAGCCAGCCGAACAAAGTGAATGTATAAGCTGCATTGTTGTTCCAAAAATGCGCTAAAAATATCATATCGTACCTAATAACAGAACTATACATAATTTTAAGACTTTTTCTACACCATAAATTTGCAATAAAGTTTCTTTTATTTAAAAAGTTCATAAATATTGAATATTGTTTCAAAGCGCATACCAAATTGAGTAGTGAACTTGAATATGACAAGATCTTATATATAAAATTGTATCAATATCAACACAATGCACTCACTGATTTTATCACATAATTCAATCAACTTTGTATCAAGATAGAAGAGTTGATTTGCTGTCAAGAGATAAGCAAACAGTCATTTGAATAGAAAAATAATCTTGTGCATTAGTTTAAGATGGAAAATTTTCTTTTATCACAAAACATTGCTCTATCATGCATCTCACATCTACAAAATGTATCTAAATCTTTGGATGCTCTTTGCAAATTTACAAAAGAATTTCTTTCTCTTTCTATAGAAAAAACTCTTCAATAATGCATCACACAATCCATGATTTATCGATAAATTTTTTGTCTAAAAACTCACATGTTCATTCACATTCGCGTGATGACTCGTTAATTTATCGAATACACAGTGATTTTTTGTAAAACAAAAATAACTTCTAAAGAAATGGTGTAATAATTTTTTAGCAAAAATACGAGACCTATATGAGGGTTGCTTTGAATTTAGATAGTATGAGGGTGGCAGTTGCTTCATTTAATACGCATTATGAATGAACAAATGTTGGCATTGAAATAATCTTTTTCCTATAAAAAGCATTTATTGCCATTCATGTCATCTGTTGCGTATTGAAATGATTGTATTATGTTTCTTTTTGTATAATTGACATTGAAATTAATGTTAGTAGCTAAATATATCAAATTTTCATCAATAAATGAATTTAGTTGAAGTTCACAAAATGAAAACGTGAATTTCTTAGGTGGCACATTGGCATTGACATTGAATTTTTGCTAGTGGGCTTAATTTTATGATAACAATTAAAATTATAATAAAACCCTTTTATAACCATAATAAAACAATTTTAATTGAAATGCCAAAACCATAACATAAATGCATGCAAATATTGATAATTTAATTTCAAAATGTTCATCCTACTGAGCGTAAACATTAATAAAGATTTAATTAATCATTTTCCCATAAGAATCAAAATGATTTACAAAGTTCATCGAACGACACCAACTGTCACATCAATATCAATAAAGACAAATCAGATCGAAATGAGATTTCAATGAAATCGTAGGAGAAAGTTTATTTTCTCTCTTCAATATGTCTCTAATGAGTGTGTTGTTTCACAAACAAATTGACTCCATCTTAGTGTCTTAATTAATTTCTTAAGAAAATTGAAATGTGATTTCGTGTCATTTATTTTCATTTGCTTTCATCATTATTATAATGAGCTTTAAATTCATTAGTAGAAATAAAGTTTAATAAAAAGCTTTTATAAAAGTGAGATTTTATATTCGTCAGTCATGTCAATGGAAGAGCTAGAAGAAGTGATTTGTAGCTCTATGTTGAAGCATTAATAAGAAAAAGACCTTTTGTTTTTTTTTTTTTAAAAAATGCTCTTTTATTTTTTACCTTCCTTTTCTTATTGCTTAATAACATTCACATAGAACATTTATTCATTTGGAAGCGAGTTGAAAGAATATCTTAAGCTCAAAGAAAAAAAAATTATTCAAAGATGTGAATCGAAAAGAAAAACGAAAATGAGACTTTTTTGCCTGAATGTTTGTTCATTTTGATGTTTTTCTAAGAAAAGCTTGAAGATTTATATACAGAGAAAAGCGACATTTAATTGGTAATTTACATAATGTTGATTTTGTTTCAATCATTTTTCAAAGCACAAAAATGAAAAATCTTTTTAAATCTCGTTGTTTGTTATAAGCTAAATAAAAAGTTGAAAACATTTTGAAAATCGATAAAAGAAAATCTTCCTTTAATATTAAAGCTTGTTAAAGCATTTAAAACTTTATTAAGGAAGAAATCTTAAATACCAACATTGGCATTGATTCTCATTCCAATGGTTTAGTCTTGAGTGCTTTTCTAACTCCATATCACCTTGAAAAGGACTTGACTTGACTTCACCTCAATCTTTCGTTATTGTTTCATGGGAATTTCGCTCTACGGTTTATATGAGTTGACATTGATGCTATTAATTTATCAATCTCAGCCGAAAGAAAGCTTAAATTTCCACTCGAAAATTCAATTCACTTTTCAAACAGTAAAATTGAATTTCTTAGTATGCCTAAAAATAAAAAATCTCATCAAATAAGAGAGAGTATTTCATGTAATTTAATTCCTATAAGTCTTTTATATGAATGACTCAATTTAAATTTATAAATTTTTTTACAGAACTGAATTGATGTTAATTAAGTATAAAATCTTTAAAGATTTATGATATTTGTTATCGATATATTCACAATTAATAAACGATGTTGCAACAAATGAGCAATCAATTAGAAAATACTCATTAATTACTACATTTCTGAACATTTGTTGCCATAAATCTCTCAACCAGACGTTTTTCCCTTTCACTGATACTGAAAGGAAAACTTCAGAAAACATTAATTTGTTTCAATGAAATGCCACAAAAACCTTATGCGAACAAAGCGATTAATAATTCTATTTTTCCCATGTGTATATGAATGGTTCACAAATTTATGAAAATATCAAGTGTTTTTCCGTGTTTCCAAGTGCATGTCATACATTTCCACTGAAAATTCTTTCATTCATGATCAACGAAGCAATAAGAAAGCTATTTCATACATGGATGCTCAATAGAATTAGACGACGTGTGAATATTACTTTTCATAAGAATTCTCTTATATTGTTTCATTTGCTTTCTAAAATTTCAAAATTCTTAACTCGAGAGTCACAAACAGCTTTTTGAAACGTGACACATAGGAAAATTACAAAATCACAACTTAACTTTCGCTATTTACTAAGAACAAAGTGTTTATTGAGCAAGCTTTCAAAAATGATGTTAAATAAATGAAAAAATTGCTGCCACAACATTTTACACCTGCGAGAATTTTCATTTGTTGAAATTTTAATTAACATTCACTTTTTAGCTCTTGTTCTATTTGTAAACAATAAATCGAAGGCTATATGAAACAAAATATTCAACTAAGTAAAGGTTACTTCTTGTTTGTAGATGAGTGACACAATGAAATTGCTTACAATCACAATTGTCAATATACATATACGAAAAATCTCATATCCGTAGGAAGAAAAGAAATCACAGAGAAGCATTCAATCATTCATGGCCCTCTTCATTGTTGTTGCTACTACTTCTGTTTGTGACTAAAAGAAGAAAAGATAATAAAGCTTGGGCTTTAATCTAAAAGTCATTATATATTGCGTTGGTATTGATTTATTTTTTTTATTTCTTCTTTCGTAATACATAAGTGTAGACTTATAGGCTAAGAAAAATTTTTTGGGGGAGAGAAATAAAATATATGAATTGGGCGTGTGTTGGTTTTTTGTTATTTTTATGATGCTTATAAAAAATAATTTAATGAAATTAAAGAAATTAATCGCTATCGTGACGTTGTCCCGGCACACTAAATTCAGGTCTGAAATTTGAGAAATTAGCAGCAGTCTCATTCGAATCAAAGCCTCGAATGGTAGAGTCTTTGTAGCCATTAGGGAAAAGAGACATTGTCGAAACTGTATAAAAAAAAAGAAAGAAAAACATTAGAAATGATAAATTACAGACATTATAAGCTTCACTACTTACCGGCATTAGTTGAGTTCTTGGGATTAGTTGCAATGCGTGATAGGATAGATTTTTCGGCTGCCTGAAGGCGTTGTGCAACTGGTGGGATGTTGGCGAGTGTCGCAGGAAGTCGTGAAACATCGCTTTTCATATCGCTCAGAAGCTCTTCCAATTGATTAAGCACCTTGTGGAGCGTTGGATTATTTGATGTTGATTTCGATGGAATTTCTGGTTCAGATTGTTCAGGATCAAAATCACCTGGATGTTGTGACGTAAGATTATCAGTGTTGGAGCTATTCAAGTAAGCAGCACGCCTCAATTGTTCTTCAATAACGAGTGCCTGTTCTAGCAATTTGAAACGTCTTGCAAGAAACTTATTTCGAATTTCTAAGAAATTTCCTTTTCCTGCATCCATTTTAAATGGTTCATTTACAATTGCAAAGCGCTGATCTGTGAGAATATCTTGCCAGCGAGCATATCCGTGAGCAACAGTGCCAGCCAAAAGCCAATAATCGTGTCTTCGATGCCATATATTGTAAATTCGATTTGGAACAGCAACTTTTTCTTCATTTAACCATAATGTGTGTAACTCTGTGAAACCACCATCAGCAATATTAAATGCAAATTTACGATCAGCAGGATTCTCTTTTGCTCCTTTCTTTTTATCGCTATCCTCATCGAGACACACTACGTCATCATCGTCACTAATAACAACTTCCGATTTCTCTTTCTTTGTTGTGTCGGCCAGTGGATCTTTTTCCTCATTTTCTTCTTCTATATCGTCATCATTCTCCTTTTTCGTCTCTTCCTTCTTCACTTTTTCTTCAGATTCTTCTTTTTTCTCATTTGTATTAGACTTTTCATTTTCATCTCCTTCTTTCTTTTCTTCAGATTTGACCTCGTCATTTGATTCTTTTTCATCTTTAACTTCAGCCTTCACCTCTTCTTTTTTAATGTCTTCAATTTTTACTTCTTCGACCTTGTCAGTTTCTAATTTGTTCTCATCTGCATTTGATTCTGTCTTTTTAACTTTTACAGGCAAAACTGGGCCATTCAAAATTTCAGGCATTGAATAAATTCCATTTACAGATTCAAATTCATGAACCTTTTTGCGAATCAATGACATAACACCTATGCGAGTAAGAACATGTTGTCGGCTAAGTCCTTCACGAGGAACTCCATCAGCAAATGTCTCTGAATTATCTGCTCCTGGTTCACAAAGATGTCGCATGAATAGAGCAACATATGCTTTAAATTGTCGTTCTGTTTTTCCACGTAAATCACGAATCAACCATTGACTGGCATAACAATCTTGTGGTGGCATACCGTAGCGCATAATTGTATTTAAGAATGCCTTTCGTTGACGGGCATTAAATCCGAGAACTTCAATATTTCCTGCAACACGAGCCAACAATGGAGGAAGAGGTCGTTCACGTTCTCGTTGGCGGTTTCTTGCACGAGCTGCAATTTCATCGTCATCCATATTTTCACGATCTTCTTCGCTACTATAATCACTATAGCCACTTCCATCATCTTGCCAATTATCATCACGTGGTTCGGCAGTTACTATACCATTGTCAGTGTAATTGACTTGCTTTCTTAAACGTTTGCCCTTGCCGAGTGATCTAGCGACATCTTCTTGATGCTGCTCATAATGATGACGCAAGAGTTTTACCCAATAACTTGGATCACTATTTTCTTCTTTTACAAGAATTTCTCGTTCTACATCATCATCATCTTGGTCTTTTGTAGCATAAGAAGCAACCTTGAAACTTGACAAATAGTCATTGGCCCAATTTTCTTTTTCTTCAACACCTTGATTCGATCGATCCAACAGCCTTTCAACTGCTTCATCATCATAATGAATGGCCTCATCTTTACTATCCGATTCATCTTTGAAAAGTTCTTCTGTGCCGAATTTCAGAATGTCATCTAGCTCCTGTTTTGTCAAGTTTGTTGTTTTACCGCCCATACCTTTTTTGAATTTCAAAGAGAGATTTATGGATTGTTTACATGTTATTGTATGACGAAGGTAAATTTAATGCTGTGCTGATAATTTATTGAAAATCGTGCACAAAAGTGAATTTTTTGGCTTACCTGGACGAACAACGAGATGTGTCAACATCATTTTTCGCTTTGCAACTTGCGTCACTCTTTCTTCGACTGAATTTCTTGTCACGAAGCCTAAGATAGTTGATTAATGATAGAAGAAAAAAGGAACGTGTTAGAAATGCCATTAGGTACGAACAAATTACACTCTGATCACTTACGATAAATCATGACCTTGTTCGCCTGTCCAATACGATGGGCTCGAGAGAATGCTTGAATGTCCTGTTGAAAGGATAAGAAAATGAATCAAAATAAGTAATTTCATTGAGTAATCATTCTAATGTATTAACTTACATTGTGAGGATTCCAATCTGAATCATAAATAATGACTGTGTCAGCAGTAGCCAAATTTATTCCAAGACCACCAGCACGAGTTGAAAGTAAAAAGACAAATTGTTGAGCTCCTGGCGCATTAAAACGATCAATGGCGTCTTGACGTAATGTACCCGTAATGCCACCATCGATACGCTCATATTTATAGCCTGCTCCATCCAAAAAATCTTCAAGAATATCCAACATTTTTGTCATTTGAGAGAAAATCAATACACGATGACCTTGCTTTTTAAGTACTCTCAACATCTTTTCTAGCAGCTCAAGTTTTCCAGCAGCCTTCATCAGAGCTTGAAATTCATAAGTACCACCTGCACTTAGAGGAGCTTCCTCTTGAGCGCTTGGAAACAAATATGGATGATTACAACACTTTTTAAGATCCATCATAATATTGAGCATTGAACACGCATTGCCACCGCCTCCACCTTTTGCGTTGAGTGCTTCATAATTTTTCGTTAGAATATATTTGTAGTATTTCTTTTGCATTGGTGAAAGCTCAACGCGTACAATAAATTCACTCTTTGTTGGCATATTTTTCAGTACGTCAGCTTTTAAACGACGCAACATGTGTGGACCAAGCATTTCATGAAGTTTTTTGACCTGATCCTCTTTTGAAATATCAGCAAATTCGCTCTGGAAAGCAGTAAGGTCGTTGAACTTATCTCGACACAAAAAGTTCAGGAGATGATATAATTCTAGAGAGGAAATTGAAAATATATAATTTAATATTCACGAATTAACCATTCTATGCAAATTTTGTCCTTACCTTCGAGATTATTCTGTGATTATTAAAGAAGATGAAACAAAAAAAAAATAAAATTTTGATGGAATTTTTGATTAGAAAATGAAGAAAACTGATTGTAACATTACTCGTGAGCGTGCTTCGGAAAAAGTAATTACTTTTTTGATGAAAAATGTCACAAAAATTTCAAAATTGGTCATTTGAAATTTTCTTCTTATTAGTGTCATGTTAAAGAAAATTTCTTTAATAAGAAATTTCAATTATTTTCTTCATTAAAAGTAATTTGTTTTCCTTGTCACAAAAATGCTGAATAAAATAATACTTACTTGTAAAGGCGTTCCAGTAAGTAGCAATTTATAATCAATATTGTAACTCGCAAGGAATTTGAAGAATTTTGATTGATTCGACTTTAATCTATGAGCTTCGTCAACCACAAGAATTTTCCAATCGATTGATGACAAGCATGCATTATCAATAGATATCAACTCGTAGCTTGTAATAAGAACGTTAAATTTCACATTCGATGTTCTCAATTTGCTTGCACCTTTACTAGTGGCACGCGGTGCAGCATCTTCGTGGAAAGTCAATTCATGTTCTCGAATTGCTGCACGTGATTCTTTGTCTCCAATGTATGTGACACAATAAAAATCAGGCGCCCAAAGCTCAAATTCACGCTCCCAATTTATGAGTGTTGACAATGGTACCGACACCAAAAAAGGCCCTTTGCAATGGCCTTCTTTATACAGTGAGTACAAGAATGCAGCAGTCTGAATTGTTTTTCCTAAACCCATTTCGTCAGCTAATATTGTATCAGTGCCATTTGCCCATGAATATCTAAGCCAGTTAAGACCTTCAATCTGATATGGATGAAGTTGCATTCCTAATTCATCAAAGTACTCAGGCTGTTGATCCCATTTTCTTTTCAAATCTGTTGTCGGACGATCTGGAGGTGGATTAAAACGTCTCTGCCCACTTCCGTCATCAACCTCATCTTTTGTACGACGACGACCCTTCTTCTTTTTCTTAGAGCTGCGGTCACCTTCGAGATTATACGCACGATGATCTTGATAGTATTCAATAGCTAATTTTAGTCCTGGTATATCTTCTTCTTCATCTTCCCAAGTCGATTGCTCATACGGCAATTCTCGCCATTTAATCAGATAAAGTGTACGACCGTCTCGCATTGTTCGGTGATTGATGATACGATGAATGATAAGCCATTCTGGTTTAACTCCATATTTATAATATTTTTCTTCGAGATTAACACCTAAATCACCTCGTTCAGACTTTGAATCCTTTGCCATACGCTCAATTCGCTTATATCGATTATCTTGCTCATCTAGTTGATCATCGAATCGCGGTGGTTCATCCATGTCATGTTTACGAATATATGAACGATACATGATGTTATGATAAACATCCATTTGCATTTCTGAGACCCAATCGCATCGCCAATAGCTCTGATTTTGCCATTTGACAAAATATTCACGACGACGTACTGTCTGAGCAGAGCTAGTTGAAGGACCATCAACTTTCACATCAGTCCAACGCCAGCTCAAGATTTTTGCAACTTTATATGGTAATGGCGGACAACTGCAACGAGGACAAGTCCATGAAGTTTCTGGTAAATCACTTAGTGGTGGATCAAGACAGTAAGTATGATATGCCATTGGACATGAATCACAGCACAATAATTCACCTCCATCTTTGCAAATTCGACAAAAATCTTGATGTTCATCATCCTCTTCTTCTTCTTCAGCTGGTCGCTTGCCTTCTTCTTCACATTTTGCACAGCACCATTTGCCTTCTGGTGGTTCTTCCAATTCGGGCTCTAAACAAACGAGATGATAGGCTTTTGGACAAGTGTCACAGAGAATAATTTCTCCACCTTGTTGACACACTTCGCAATAGTCTTGATGTTCAATAGTTTCAGCTTTTTTGCTCTTCTTCTTTTTGCCTCTATTACCAATTTTCACTTTTGGCTTGCCTTTTGGTGCAGAAGAATTACTTGGAGCTGGTCGACTGCTATCTTCATCATCTGATGCTTCAGGAGTTTTCAAAAGCATTTTTTCAAATTCAGCATCACTGTCACGCTCTTCGCTACCAGCATTGCTGTCCTATAGACACAAATAAAGAAGAAAAATAATTTTTGAGTTAATTTAGAAATTAACAATTTAATTTCACAGAATGTGCTCATTATTTGCTAAAATTAGATTACCTTTTCTTCATCTGAACTTGCGTCCTTCTTTTTACCAAAACGAATCTTCAATGTTGGAACTTTTTGCTTCTTTCCCCTTTTGCTTGTTCGTGCACTCGAGCGTTTACTTTTCTTTTTTCCATCATCATCATCATCCTCATCCTCTGGCTCTTCTTTCGATTGTTTTTCAACATTTCGAGATGCTCTTGATCTACTTGATTTGGGTTGATATTCTGGCTCTGGTTCATCTGCTTCTTCTTCTTCCTCTTCTTCAGATTTTTGTTCTTCTTCATCGCCCTCATTTTCATCTTTCAAGTTTGGATTTTCTTCACAAAACTCACGCCATTTGGCAGCAATCAACATCATGAGTTTGCTGCTGGGTGCTTTTGGATTTTCTTTCGTCAAAATAGGACGAACATATTGTGTAAACATTTTATAAGTCACTAAGTTTTGATAGTGGCTATCTTCATATGTAATATCGACATCTTTCAAATCTAGTTGTTGGCAGACTTCTTCAACTGATGGTGTATCATTAGCTGCTGTTTGTTCTTCTTCAGCTGGTTGATGGCGTCTTGATGAGCGCTCATCGCGATCTTTTTCTTTCTTTTTGCGGCCTTTTTTGCTCGAGTGTGTATACTCTTCGGGAGATTCTACTGCTTCCTCTTCTTCTTCTGAATCATTCTTCCTGCGCTTTTTTTTCTTTTGCTTTTTTGATTTTTCTTCACCTCGTGCCTTACGTTTCTTTCCCTTCTTTGATTTTTTCTTATTGTCAGCTGGCTCATAATCATCATCATCGTCCTGTATAAGAAATATAAATTATCATACAAAATCTAACAATTTTCTAATGTTTATATTTACATTTAAAGGATTCTTTGAACCGTCATCCTGGAATGTGTCTTCATTACCTGAAAATAAAAAATTATTTTTATTAAATCATACAAGTAATTGGGTCGATTATGGCTGGCGTCCATTTTGGATTTTTTGGGTTCTGCTTTCCCTTATGACTCTAAGAAGAGCACATCTTATGCATCATGAAAATTATTTTCTTAATATCACGAAATTTTGTCAAATTGATTAATAAATAACATCAAAATTATTAATTATAGATGAATAAGTGATATTTAATGATATTTTTATTGAAAATTTTGCAAAATTTAAAGAATAAATTCTTTTAATTTAAATGCCGAAATTTACTCACCATAATCATCACTTCTTTCATCTTCTGAACTCATTTTGATATTTAACTTTATGTTAATTTCGTACGATTGATGTTAATATTTACGATTTTAATAATTTAAAGTAACGAAATTTTCACTTTTTATTGTAACTTTTATTATTTTAAATTTTTTTGCAAGAGCAATTTTGTTTAAAAAAATAAAAGTTGAGATATAATTGCAATACACCCTCGCTAGAATGTTGTTTGTGTATAAATATTTTTAACAATTTCTTTCTAACTAAATGTTATATTGATTGATAACTTTTAATGAATGAAGTGTAGGTAACTTTTAAACATAATTTTTATATCATATCAGGTAGTCGTTAAATTAAAATTGGGAAACTTTCCAGAAAATTCAACTTTCGCGAAAATAAATACATTATATCAAAGTTCTACCTGAGCCTGGCGCTCATATTTGAATCTTCTTCAACCGTTAGAGAAATTCTTATTTTCAATATTTTGCTGCTATTTAAATATTTGATGTGCTGAGTTTTTGCGAAGTTTTCTTTACTCTTGATTCGATCAATTAATTTTTCAAGCATTTCATGGGTCATCTGATAATTTTTTTAGCCTTCACAAAAAAAGAAAAAAAAGTTCAAGGGCAAAATAAGAATTTATATTCATATTATAATAACCAATTCATGAGAAAACCTTGTTAAGCGTATTGAAGAAAATTTCGTTTGTTTGTTTTAAATTTTTGTTGGTTTACTGTAGATCAAGGCAAAGCATTTTCCATTCAATTTAAAAAAGGATTAAAATGCATTTTCTTTACCACCTACCTACATTTAGACAACTATTTTACATATTATAAAATTTGAAGTAAACACAATGAAATGTCCTTTGATACAAAGTGGTTTTCTACCTTTTAAGCTCTTTAAATTAATTATAACAAAAATCCAATTCTAGGAAGGACTAATTAATTCAGTTTCCATTGTTTGTTTATGTTAGAGAAGAGGAGAATGTGCATAATATGGTGGGTAAATGGAAGATATCAAATTACTTACTACAATAATAAAATTGAGCAATGTGTGTTTGATATAAGTCATAAGTTATTTCATGTCAATCTTTGCTTTCTTTTAAGAATTTTCTAAATGTTGATTTATGTAAATTTTTATGCCAACAAACTTCTTCACTTCACTCACTTGTTGTTTAATTTGTCGCTTGTCTTTTCAAGGATGTCACTTTATCCCAAAGGCATCACAACTGAAAGCAAATTTGTACACACGCATAAATATAAAAAATTCTCAACTCATCTTACGAGTCGTTTGCTGAGAGTGTGCATAAATTTACTGAGAATTTTCTTTTTTATGAAAATTATTTAAAATACAAGCAAGAATGAGCAAAAAGAGAGAATAAAGAAAACTTTCTGAAAATTTTATGATTTCATACGATTGAGGCGATGATGAGAAAAAGAAGTTTTTGTTTGTTTGTTTGCGAATATCTCATTACAATATTGAGTGAAAGTTTCTCTGCTTTTTAATGATAAAGGAGAAATGTTTTAATATTTTCATCATTTCTCAGTTATAATAAACTGTCTTTTTGTATGCTTTCATGCATGAAGAATCTCCTCCTCCAAGGTTTTTGTCTCTCGTCGTCATGATGTTTTCACACGCACAAAAATATTTGAGCGGTTTTCTGAAAACAATAAAAAGAAAGGGAAATAATAACATGTTGGCGGGAATTTCACAACAAAAATATTTCCTAGAAAAAAAATCAAAACAAACAAAATCAAAGACCATAACTGTCAAAGATTTTTGATAAACACGATACCTTTCAATACAACAACAGCAACAAGTCATCAATGATTTTTTATTGATGCTTCTGAATAAATAATGAATTCAATTTCATCCATCGACGCTTGTCTTTATTTCTGAGAGAAAATTTATGTTGTAACGGCTTCGAATGAAAGATATCAAAGAATAACAAAACACGATTTCGATACAAAATATAAATTTAATTTCATGAGACTTTACGAATTTATGAAGAGAAATAAATGCGACTTTTTTATTATTCAATTATTGAACAGCAGATGTTATTGGCATGCTTGTATAGAATTTAAAACAAATTTTATTTATTTTTCATTGTTGACAAAAAAAGAAGGATTTTTGTAAAAATTTATTGTTATTGAGCTTTTATGTAGGTGGTTAAATCGGTCAAAGTATCTAAATACCAGATCAATCAATAATATTAACGTTTCAGTTTGCCATCTGTTTAGATTTGGAAACTTTTTCTTATGCGCAAAAGGAACAAGCTTACTCAATGTCCAACGATAGTAATTAACAGCTAATAATAAAACGAAGTTATTTTGTCATCGACACACGCCCACTCGTTCCCGTTAAAAAAAATCATAAATTTATTTTCATAATATTATGATTATGTATTAAGTTCTAGTGGGTGCGTATGTAAATATAAACTTTTACAGAAGTTAGCGACTATAAACAAACTACGGCGTCAATCTTATATTAGTTCATGAGTTAGAAAAGTTTTGTTTTATCCTGCCATTTTTCTAATAAAGCGAGTGTAGTTGACATTTAACATATTGAATATTTAAAATCCATTCTATTATTAGAAAAAGTTTAATATTGTTATAACAAAATACGAGGGAGCGAAAAAAGTTTATAAACTTTGTGTCAAATATTGAAAATTTTAATTAATCAAATTAGTTTCGGTCGATGTTTTTAATGGTGGTGAGTGAAAAGAAACAAATTTAATTAATCACAGTGAATTAAGAATTCGAATAAAACTTTCTATATTTTAACACCGCGAACATTGATAAGATAAAAGAAACAAAATTATTATAAATAAAATATTAAATTATGATAAATTTAAAAAAAAAGGTCTATGAGGTATATAATTTATTGCAAATTGTCATTAAAGTAGCTTTCTAATGTCCTCTAATTACAAATTTTTTCCCTTAATTCAGAATGGAAAGACATTAATTAACTTCTCTTTTTATTTGATTATTTATTGATCAAAGTTGTGTCTTTTAGTACCTAATTAGTTACTTACCGCTCTGTAAAATTAATTTTATGTGTGTATGTTCTTACCGTATGTGAGAAATAGCTTTAAGAAAGAAAAGTTTACATGGAGATAGGAAGAAGAAAAACGAGACAAAATTAGAGAGCAATAAAAAGAGATGAACTCGTAAACGTTGATGACGTTAGTCAAAGCAAGCAATTTTAACTTTTCTCTCCTCCTTTCATTTTTTAAACTGTATTGTGTTACACGTAAATATTTATGAGGCACACACGCACGAATAGATAATAAAATTACAGCGGTTAACTACTGAAAAACCCTCAAGTGCTATTAATCACACATTGGCAAACACCACCACTAGCCTTTAAGTGCACATCATGAAATTTAATCACATTCAATTATTCACATGAACGGACATAAGTGAGGAAAAAATAGAATAAGTGAAGTCTATATACTAAGTATATTTTTTACAAGCTTAAGTAAGTTGTTGAAAGCATTTGAAAGAAAAATGAAACACATCAGGCGTGTAGGCTTTTCGATGTTCTAAAATAACATAATTTATTAGTGGATTTTCTTCTTTTTTGACACAGCTTAGCTATCCCTTCCTATAACATAAAATAAAATCCACCCATAGCATAGGAAGTTTCTAAAGATTTTTTTTTATTAATGAACGGCTCAGACTATTTAACAACCAAATCAATTAAAATTAAACGAATTTAATTTATATTCAACTTGATTTTAAGAGAAATACCGAAAAAAGGTTTCAACGTGCCACTTTATTTTACCCTCATCAACAATTATTTTAGCACTTGTTGTTAACTCTAGTGAAGTAATTAACATTCATTTCAATCATTCGCTTCCGCGAATTCATCTTCATCAACTTCAATATAATTCTCACTTTCTTAGAGCTATTTGTTTTGTGAATAAATGAGTTTTTTTTGTTTTGTGGTAAGAAATAACACTCAAAATTGCTCAATCTTCCTTTTTTTACCACAATGAAATTTCGTGAACAATCGTGTATAATGTTATGAACATCAGGCGCTCTTTACCTCTCTTTAACTTTGAAATATTTATTGGTATTTTTTCTCTTTTACTTCTTGTTGTGTGTTGTCTTCTAATGTCAGTATAGCTTTCCATTTTATGCTTTCGCTTGTCAGTCACTGGCATGAATGTTTGCTGATGTAGACAGCAAGCGTTCTTTTATATAAAAAAACATATCATAAAAACTGTACAGAATGTGCGGATGAGGAAATAAAGTGAATTTCGTTTCCAGATGAGACAATTTCGTAAATTTCGTTATCCTACGTGAAATTGCTTCAAGGTACTGAAAAAAAAAATCTTTGAAATTTTTTTTGACATGCGAGATAGAGAAATTTTCACTCTTGATTTTTATGGATCAATGAATATAAATTTCAGTTCATCTGGAAACACCATGCAAATATTGAACAACACACAATTTACCTTTGAATATTGCCTCAAACACGGATGTATGTAATAGCAAATAATACTGTATGTCAAGTGGAAAACATTCACGATAGGGTCTGATCCTTTCTGATACTTTTGCCATCTTCTTCTTAACCATCGTTATCTCGTCAACAATGTGTCGTAAAGCGTTCAGTAAAAGTGCTGATCGTATGAGAATCGGCATAAAATGACAGAGTCGCTCATGATTGAGCACCTTTTTCTCATTTTGATACATTTTATTAGGATATTTGCCCTAATTCTCTCCAATTCTCTAATGGATTAAGATAATTTACTAAACTCCCTTTAGTTTTTCACATTTATGAGATTGGGGATAATGGATTTCCTCCCTTATAGCAAGCTTCAAATCAACAAACGAACAGTACCATTTTTTTTATTTCTAAATGTAAGGAAAATGTGCTTTCAAAGTATGATAATAAAAAAGAAGTCGTTCTCAGAAAACATTAAATACCGAACTTTTTTTACTTTTTCCTCTCACACTCAGCAACAACCCCATTCCAATTCAAATCCTGTCTCGCTGTGATATTTATAGAAGTGTGTCATAAAAATGGCAAACTCAAATAAAAAAGTACGAAAATAAACATTTCATGAAAAATAGAAGCTAAAAGTGAACCATTTTTTTCTTGTTCCATTTTGCATCGTGCGTATCCAGGTATTCCTGATAAAATTCCCTAAATATAAGTCGATTGAAATGTCTAGGGAAAGCTCGTATATTTGTTATTTATGAATCTCTTTATTTCTTGGTTTATTTTATTTTGCAACATTTTTATGTGTTTGTTACTTGCTATGGTAAGGTTTCATTTCATTCATTACTGATTCTTTTACATTCTTTTACTCCTTCCATCTATTTATTTGGGGCCTCTTTTGAATAAAGAATGAACGGAATGTTACCTGAAAAATGCCACACGACTGACCTGTACCATTCCTTTCTTATTCTCGTGTTGTTTAATGAACGTGTTATGCGTACTTTGCTCTCATCATGGACAATAGCATAGCAATTCTATTTGTATCTAAAGCAGGAAAAAGGAAAAATAAGAAGAAAGTAACAAAGATAAACATTTAAGGGATTAGATAGAAAGCTTTATGCTGGTGTTTTTATTATTTTTAGAGATTTAAAACATTTCATTTTAGCCCATTGCAATGTAAATTACTTTTTCTCCTATCCAATATTCTAATCTACTGCGAATTGAGTTAATATTTATTGTATGTGTAATTGTGTGTGCAGAATATTGTTATTTTTGGGTTCTGAAACTAATGTTCATTAATATTAGCAAATTCATGTTGTCACTAGTAGAATATGAAGAAGCTTTACGATCTAAAATTACAATAAAATCACAATAGAGGTAAACAGACAACAGCTGCTGCGTGCCAAATGAAAATGTAAAATGTCATCACGAGGCTATTCACTGGAAGATGAATGTTTAAACCACACATGTGGGACATAAAATTTTCTTAATATCCTAAAGCAAGATGGAATCCTTAAATAAATTGACATAGGTAAAATGATTTACAATGCATGAGAAAAAGGGTTTCACTCAGTTAATTCCTTGCCTTATTAATGTTTCGCAGATCAAAGTTATACATAATGTGAAACCATTGTGGCGTGCTTAAACATACACATAAATTCATGAAATCGTAAATGCTGAAATCCTTATCTGTTGACATCAAAAGGTTGGGGAAGAGTTACTTTTGGGACACTCGTATAACAAAGAAATGAAATTGGTTTCAATATTTTATCATTAATGAATTCTCTTTCTTTATCCTCAAATGAAAACAAGCAAGTAAATTTAAATTTTAATTGCTTGTGACATATAAATTTCTTTGACATAAAAACAAATGCAACGAAAATTCCCAGACATTATAATGCAGAATGACAAATGCTTTTTTTGTAATTTTACAAAGAATGATTTTTTTTTTATTTTTAAATTCCTTACTTGTTCCCTCAAGAGCGGATCAGAGAATGATGCAAATTGAGAATGAAAGAAACGAGCATTTTACATAAGCATCCATTAGTGAGGATAGAATGAAAAGGAAATATTTCAATCATTCAATATACAGTAGTCAATGACAATAAAACTTGATCGAAAGCAATGGAAGAAAAGATAAGCGTGTGTCACGACACACACACACACACACACATTATTCAATCATTTTTGAAGTTGAACGAATACGCTCTCATCAACATTTTCGATCAATAAAAGGCAAAGGGAGATCCACTCGAAGCGTAATTGAGTTTTCCTTTGTATCGACGCACCAATATATGTTTAGGAATGATGATGATAAGAACAAATTTCATTGAAAAAATGTAGAAGGAATTTTAATGGATTATAAATTAAATTTCTAACACAGATTCTTTTGTTCATTTGACATTTTTCAAATATATTTTTTTGTACTTTTATGAAACATTTAATATTAATTTCACAAGTAAAATATTATCTCTTTGATTGTGGACGCTTAATCTATAAAATCTGTAGAAACTTTTCCTTCCTGATTCAGATAGTCATTGAATGTGAGCTCCTGAAAGTTGAAACTATTTTTAAGATCTATATCATGTTCATTTTCGTTTTCAGGTATGCTATTGCTGCTTTCGTTCTGCATGATAGAATTGACGGTTGCTGCCAGTATTTGGCACGCTTCAGCGCTTCCGGCTGATGTATTTATACAATATCCACTGACACTGATCCGTCTGCCGGGCTCATGGCGAAAACACCGAAATAAGTTCATAAATGCTTTTCGAAATCCCATGGACATGAAACAGTACGTTATTGGATTACAGCAGGAGGATGAATATGCTAGTAGTTGAAAAAAACTTATAGCAGTGTAACCAAGATGCTGATAGACAGCCTTTGGATCAAAAAGGGCAATTGTATTTATTATATAGAGTGGCGTCCAACAAATGAAGAATTCAATGACAACGACAAATAACATTTTGATAACACGACGCTTGTTGAGTAAACTTTTTGCTGGATTAGATCTGAATAAGAAAAAAAGAAAAATAAACAAAAATTGAAAAAAATTAAGTTCAGCATAGTTTGATTAGATTAAAAGTTTTCTTTCTTTGTAGCCTTCTTCATTGAAATTCAAATGAGGCAGAAAATTGTGGAAATAAGCAATTTTGACATCCTCTCTCTTTTCCTCCTTCCTTCCGTTTATCAGCTTAAATTCAATAATCTAAACACGTCATTTGATTTTCTCTTATTCTCAATCAATCAATCATTTTTACTTCCGTTATAAGAATATTAAAATATAAACATCAATTTTCTTGGACAAATAAAGTTCTTCTTTTTTTTCTTTTCTTTAAAGTGATTTATTATCATTTTATAATATTAAGTATGTAGCTTTAAAGTTTCTCAATAAAAGAATTTTATTGTCGTTCATCATTATTCAAAATGATGTTCTCTGAATATGTCATACACTCTTTCCTGTAATAATCCAATTTTATTGTATGTTTGCGTACACATGCCATTGAAACTTTTCTTATCCGATTATGGAGAATGAAAAAAAGGCAAGGAAATGTTGAATCTGTGTAAAAAAGCTGACTAATAGTAAGAAGTTTTCAACACAATTCACCACTTAGGCTGTGACTTTATAGAAGAACGAAAAAAAAACTTGTTCATTTCTTCTTGTTAATAAAATGCTACGATAGTAGATATGTTATGCAAAGTACTAGATAGAATGAAGATGAGAATTTTTTTATGATATATGACAGTGGCATATGACATAAACTGCTTTCTATGAACATATGAAAACGCATTAAATACCCTAGGGAAGATAACATAGCAGAAAATGGCATAATTTTTAATTTACTTTATATTAAAGCTTGTTTCTTTTATTAGGTTAATAAAATGACTTGCTATATGTTTGAAAAAAAAACGTTTATATACTGGAAGGCATTTAATATATGCTCCACACTTGTTGTTTACTTTCAGAACAAAATAAATATTTAACGCAATTATGTGAAGCCAGGATTTTTTAAAGCAGCAGTTTTTAAATGTTGTTTTGAATTCATTAAAAAAAAGTTCCCTTTTTGTGTTTATATTGCGTGCAAGTTATGATATAGCGAAAAGGAAGGTTAATTTATGTACTGAAATTTGGAAAGAACAAAATTTAAAGGAAATAAAACACACGCCTGAAAAAATCATAACTTTTTTTCATTTTACAACTTATTTCTGTTGCATCATCATCATCATGGATACATACCTCCTTAGGCCGAATGTATGTTTCTTGGAATCACGATTTAACAACATTATTTCTTGTGATGAGTTGCGAAGTTTTTGGAATGAGATGCCATCATTCACTTTTTGTCGCTTACGTGATGATGAGGCGTTGGAATATACTGTGTATATATATTTTTGAAATGTTTTTTTTGGCAGAAAATGAGAAAATAAAAGAGAGAAAATAATGAGAAGAAAATAAGTAAGAAAGATTAAGACATAATGAGGTTGTTTTCGCTGCTATTTACCTGATGCCTGTTTAACGATCTCTTTTTCCGCATCTATACTCTGCCATAGGGTACGAGATATCATCGTATAAGCAGCAGCTAGTACTACAAGAGGAAGCACTAACAAGAGTATATCCAAAAACAAGTTGTACAGTTGTTCATAATGAACTGGCTCGTTGGGCCAAACTTCGCGACATTTTTTATGACCTTCAAAATAACAAGTGTCAAAAAATTAATATTTATGACTGATTTATTATTTTGCAATTAAAAAGCTGTCAACAACAACTTACCCTGACTCGTTGGTATAAGTTTACTGAGGGCGGCAATTGGCAGCATGAAAAATAAGCTCGCTATCCAAATTAAAACAATCGACTTGTAGGCATGATTGAGCGTTTGCCATCGTCGTGATCTTAAGGGATGACAAATCGCACAATATCTTTCAACACTTATTGCTACGAGCGTCCATGCCGAAACGCTTACCGATGTTGCTATGAGAAGAAATGAAGAAAAGTATAATGAGAACAATATAAAGCTGTACTTCATGCCGAGCAAAAAAAAATAAAATCACATTAAATGTTTATTTTTATTGCCTTAAATTGAAAACTTTTTCTTTCTCTCTTTCTTTTTAATTTCTAAACTTGCTCTTCTAAGAATGACTGTTGGTGATATTTAATAAAAAATTTCGTGTTATTTATGGCGTAAATTATTAAGAACACACAAAAAAGAACATTCGCTTGACTTTTAGCAAAATTCTATTGAAATAATTTATCGTCAAATTGGTAATAAAATTTTTTGCTCATTAAAAAAGAAAAAAACCGTTGTTATGAAATCACTAACAAGGTAAAAAGAAGCAAAATTACTCAATGAATAGAGTATGAAAAATTTTACTGATGAACGAGCTTTCCTTGAAGGTCATAAATTTTAGGAAAACTCTTTAGTCGATTAGTCGGTTACGTCGTCATGCTTTGATAAGATACGTAAGAAGTCTATGTAAATGTCAACGATTCTTCAGAAAAGTTGATATTCATAAAATAATTTCCCTCCAAGTGTGCTTTCGACGTCAATCCAATTAGATAACAGTATTCAAGTATAGTAACATATCTAGGTATTACACTATCAAGTAGTGAGTTTCTAAGCTAGATAGCTTAATATTTAATTCGATTCGCTGCGTTAATTTAGGTAAAATCATCAAGCAATTAATGTCAATTGTAGGCGGCACAAATGAGAAAAGTTCAATTAAGAAAATCTCAACGTTATTAAATTTTGTCAGCATGAAATCACTTTTCGCTTTTCTTCATTCATTTATGGTTATTATTATGACTCCTCCATGATTGAAATTTCAGTTTATGTCTGTCTTATTGGGAGTGTCCCTTTGCTATTTTTTATCGGCTCATTAGGAAATGATCATAATATTTTTAGTCATTAAATATTTCCTTTGAGATTGCTTATAAAAACTTCTTAAAAGATTTAATTATTGCTATCCTTGTCTTTTGTTGGACACGAAGGAATTTATGTTAATTAAAGTACACCACATGCATTAATTTCTAAGTAGAATTAAAAGGTAACAAAACAAAGTCAACGCGTGTCACGACCTTCATTTGCTTCCCATTCAAAAACATTCCTACACGAGTTTTGCATATTTTTGTGCTTTACTTCCCATCTTTTCTTTCCGCTACACTTTTCTTGATAAAGGTTGATAATTTTTCATTCTCACAAAGTAAGTAAAAAGAGGCAAATTCGTATTCAGCGGTATTGAATAATATGAACATCAACCCACAAAACTCAGAAAAAGGTGGAAAATTTAATTAACATCCACTTTTCAAATTAGGTTCCCCATTCATTCGTATTTATTATTCCTTTTTCGCTGCCAATATGTAAAATTTTCTTTTTCTTATACTTTAAACCGACTCGATTCACATAATAAATCATGTATTTATATAAAAAGATTCGAAGATTACTTTTAAATAAAGATAAGTCCCAAAGGGTTAACTCTTTTTGTAAGTTAAAAAAACACAGTTTCATCAAGAAAAAGGAAATACAAACAAGTACTTTTTGATCAAATCTATTGCATACTTCAAACGCTCCAAGGAAAATTACATGAGAGAAGAAAATATTCTGGAAGGACCATTTTTCCTTTTTCCCAAAACTCCCAATAGTGGTTTTAACTTTTGATGAGGAAGGAAACACATAACTTCATGACCCAAGTATGAGATAGAAAAATAATGATAAACGTTAATCATGGAATTTTCTCTAACATTCTCACACCAATCTTGTGTTTCATTCCTTCATATCCTGCTCTCATTTTCAATTTCATTCACGCATTACAGAAAAAGAGAATTATCAAATTTCCGGCTCGTTGCTTTTATAGGTCAACAATGTGAGGTCAATGGAATGAGTTTTCACGCAATGGCATCAATATCAATAAATGTCAAAATAGAATTCCAGCCAGTCATCATCATCATCACCTCATATTAGAAGCAATAAAAAAAGACTTAAACAATAAAGTCTTTTTATATTGTTTTTCAGCTTTTAAATTCGACATCAATCAGGAAATGTGGTGGGTGTTAAAAAAGAAAAAAAAATGTAGGAGAAAAACATTTGTTGCAAATAAATAAATTTATTCGCATCAATAATAATCTGAAGGCTTTCAGTCTAATTAAATAAATTTTGTTTTATAAGTTCCCGCTAGAACAATGAGATTTGACACGCTTCTATAAGCAGAAAACACTGTTAATCATAAATATATTTTTGCTTTTTTGCTTTCAGCAACCATGTCATACCAAAAAGAAAATGCTACATGAAGTGACGATAATTTATTCATTATATGTGCACTTTCACATAATTTGTTGCTATCTCTATAAAAGCAGAAGGTTTTAGGCAAACTGCCAAAAGAATTCTACACGACAAAATAGATGAGCAATTATTATTAATGTTTGTCTGAAGTTGGCGTGACAATGTGCTCATAAAGTCTGCTTAGCGCCGTTTCATATACATAAAAAAGCGAAGCATATTATTATAATGACATAACATATAGGACACCTTTTCATATTTTTTTATAGAGCGAATGTGACTCTTATGATAAATAAATTTTTATGTTATTCGCATGAGCTGAATGATTTAAAAACTGGAATTTATCATATATTTGATCTCTCTTGAGGTGCATTTTAATTGCGGAAGCGTTTGAAGATACCATGACAATTAAGTCATGGTGAAATATTTTTTTATTTCTCTTTTTCTGCAATCACAATAAAATAAAAATAACTTTTTTGTTATGGGTTTCAATCTCTAGCGGGTGCGAAATAATTTATATCATGCTTCTGTTAACACAATCTACTAAACCACATGCCTTAGATGAAAAGTAGTAGGTTTTTTTATTCGAAATATACGACTTTTATTGAATTTCACAGAGCGAGAAGATCAGCGATGACTTTTTCTGTTATGCAAAAGCAATTCCATTAGCATTATTATATGTCTTGTTAAAATTTTTTCTTAGTAATTTTGTCTGATCTTTAAAGTTTCTTGGCTTTTGAATATTTTATGAGTTGATTTTATTGTTTTAAACAGCTTGAAGGAAGCATAGCGACGGGATTTTCTTTAAATTCATGAGACAAATCTAAGCTTAGTGGATATTTTCGTTAAAAAGTTTTGATTGCTTTTTGAAAAAGTTAAATTTAAAATTAATTTAGTTAGTAGATCCAGTTTTAATAGGGGTTCCCGAAATCCCGATCCCGGACGATTTTCGGGATCGGGATCGGGATCGGGAAATCCCGGGAAATCCCGATCCCGATCCCGATATTTTATCACAAAAATTTTTTAGGAAAAAAAAATATTTATCCATTTATTTATTATCAACGATTTATAGAAGAAAATGTGGTTACTTAGAAACATTTTATGGTTTTTGGAGACTAAAGAAAGCGATTCAAGAATTTTTAAAAACGTATATGTCGTTTCTTTTACTTCAACTCTAATGCAATCTAGCATGTTATTTATTATTATTATGATTAAAAAGCTCATCTCTTTACTCAATTAGTTGCCTGTAACAATTTTAATTATAAATAAATATCATAGGTAAATTTGAAGATTTGTTTATTAAAAATCCAAATTTCAAATTTTTGCGCGAAAACAAGTAGAGAAAGAATTACAAAGCCAGACTAAGATACTCGAAAAAAGATCTCAAATGATCGTAAAAATCGCAAAAAATCGCATAATTTTGATTTGGTAAAATTCGCATTTTTCGTTGGAATGAATGATCTAATGTACACAGAAAAGTCTTTTGCCATCCCTTATTATCTTTTTCTACTAGAATATTACAGTTTAAGGCTGTATTTTAGCTAAAATTGTAAATTTCTTTTTGTTTATGTTCGAAAAATTTTTTTGAAAAATTTCGAAATTTGTAAACAAAGAAATCAATTTAAAATTTTGTTAAGTTTTGCTTGATTTATCAATCAATTCTTCATCTAAACGTTTGATAATTGTAAAACGTATGATAATAGATGCTAATCTATAGTGAGATAAGTAAAAAAATGTTTTAAAATGCCAAAAATTAACAAAGATTGAAAGATTGCAAAAGATCGCAAAAAATTGTAAAAATCGTCTTCCTTAAAATAAAAGAGCCATTTGCTCAATTTTGTTTTGATTTAGTATGGAAAAAAATACGTTAATTCTGAAATTTGCTCAGATTTTTAAATTTTTGAAGGCTCTTTTATTCGAGGGAAGACGGTAGTTATAAAGCGCTTTATTCTATTTCCGTTTATTCAGAGAATTACCCTTAAGCATAATATTGTGGTTTTTTTTTATAAATAATAAGCAATTAGAATATATTTTATAAGAAAAATTTAAAAATTTTTTAAGATTCAGCTTTCGGGATTTCCCGATCCCGAAAATTTGTAAAAACGGGATCCCGGGATTTTCGGGATCGGGAAAATCCCGGGATTTCCCGATCCCGATCCCGAAAAAGGAACCCCTAAGTTTTATGTTATTTTTTTCTTTTAGAAAAAAAAACAGATTGAATTTATCATTTTTTTTATCAACAAAAACTGAAAAGTTTATTGAGAGATATGCACTTGTTTCAAGCTGACTGAGTCAATATTGAACGTTATCAATAAACGAGAAAATGCGGCAATAATAAAATGGCATATTGCCAATTTAACTTGAGAGTTATCTAGACATAAATGTATATAAGCCACGAGCATTGAATGTGATATGTATATGAAAACAATATACTAATGTAGGATGTTTAACCTTAGCAATAAAAAGAGTAATGCGGCTTTGACATCAAATTCAGTTATATTGTAAAATGTTGACTAATGATAGATATTTCTATTAAAAAAAAAAATAAAGAACAATAGAAACCACTTAAAAGGTTTTTATGCAAACTAAAATTGCTCAATATTCTGCATAATTTAGCTTTTAGCACTCTATATTCTGTGCATATTGCAATTTAGCTGTTTATTTTGACAGCAAACAGCAAATATTGATGTGAAACAAACACTAATGTTCGAAACAATTGAATTGAGCTCAATTAGTCATGAATACTCGTTTATGAAGAATAAATCTGAGCTTAAAATCTCGCTTCCTCAGTTATAATGCTAATATTTGTTTTAATAACATACACAATATAGCGGAAAACAACTAAATTTATGATGAGAAAATTACCAACATTAATCATCCTTGAGATATGTGAGCACGGGTTTATGAGCAATTTATCATGATTTTAATATTAAAATTATTTGAATAAAACAAAAATTCATCGAATTTTTTTTTTTTGGTATTTATGCAGTGTCATGTTAGAGCTTTGGTTAAGGATCACATACAATCTTTTTCTTGCTCTTATGTGAAGGATACTTTGTAGTGAAGAATTCTTCAATTGCGAGCGTAGAATAGATAAACAGGTGTGAATAAAGAGCTTTTATTTTCTTGTAGTGGTTGATTGAATGTCTAGACTCTAGACGGATTATGGCGAGAAATATGTGAAAGTTCTTTTTTTAAAACTAAAAATATTCAAGAATCATTGTTATGATATATGAAAATAGATAGGCCTTCCTTTTCCTTTGGGAAAGGATGTACATAATTTTTATTTTTCATATTCACATTTATTCACTTCATCGCTTTTATCCGGAAATCTCATAAAAATTCCTCATTTACATGATGATAGTCGAGTTGAGGAGAAATTTAATACTCTTGTATCATGAATATAACCCACACAAATCGTGCAAAATCATATAACATACATATAACAAGAATTTTCAGCATTAAAAAAAGAGGAATTTTCTTTTTTGCCACTTATTCATAAATTCATGAATTCGACTTCGTTTTATCATAAACATAATTTTGGTAATGCTTGGTAATACACAAAATTTTTATTCTTCGTGTTCATTTCTTTTTTCTCCTAAGAGACTTTTACGTATATGAGGCAGAAAAATGAGAAATTTTTTTTTCTTTTCACTGTTTGTTATTTCAAGTTAATTTACACAAATTTTGACACACACAATTTCTTTCATGTCTTCACTTTTTATTTTGTACACACCTTGCAAATATGGAAGCAGCTTGCACATAATTTCACCAAAAATGAAATCACGTAACAACATTCCTATCAATGTAAATGGCATACAAAATATTCCCAACAGTAAATCAGAAATGGCTAAATTAAGCAAGAAAAGGTTTGTTATTGTTCTCATCCGTCTACTTTGTATCAGTGTGCATATAACTAATAAGTTTCCGATCACAGCAAGTAAAAAAATTATTGAATATAAAAAGATTGTTATTCATGTCCCCGGATCATTCCAAGTACTTGACGCATTTTTAAGCGTCTTTTCAACTGCATTTGTCGTCGTGTTCGTTTGCATCGAAAGATTTAAAATTTTCCGCGATACACTCGCGAGCCGATCAGGTGTGAAAGACTTTGAATGATTCATTGATATTAAATTACTGTGTCGATGTATCCACTCTACTGCCATTATTAATTTTTTCTTTATAAATTTTCACTAATAAGATTGAGCAAAAAAAAATGCTTTTCTCTTTTTAATTGAGACCGATTAGATTTCACAACACTTTATGACAACCGCTGAAAAGTAACTAACGAATACGGAGTGAAGTTTATGAATGAAATATCATGTCAGTACAACTTTACGCAAATGTTATGATTCCGTTCAAGTTTGTCGAACACTTCCAATGATTTAACGAAAATAAGGGGAAAACTGATCTTTCCAGAAAGAGAATTTCCAATAATTTCACTCTCTTTCCTTTTTTGTGGTATGTTTCTCATTTTGTTGACAGTTATGTCATATGATTCTCCCTTTTTGATGGTATGTCTATTGAGAGATTAAAGGTATTAAATATGTGTGATCAAACTTTTTCCTCTTTCAAATTTTACTTATCAGGGAAAATGATGAAAAAGTTTTTGCTTCTTCACACCACTCATTAAATGCCATTAAATGTTATCACTTATTAAATACCTTTCGTGACTCTAATGCCAAAATGGTTGTTTACCTTTTTTTGCGTTCTTCTTTTTTTAATATTGTTATAGGAGTGATAAAATGAAGATATTGAACACGCGAATTGCTTTTACTTCTTGCCATTTCTATTGTTACATAAATTATTATTTATTGTGATTGTTGTCATACACGCATGACGAAGAGAGAAAATTCTATTCAATTTCATCTTTTGTTAGCTAATCACACATTTTATTTTTATTATTATTGTAGATTTCGATTTGTTGCCTACGGTAAAATATACGACGACAAGGAAAAAGAGAATTCTATTCAATATAAAAATTTGCGAGGTCGAAATATCTTTTTTTCATCCGTTTTTGGCTCATTTATCAAATATTTTACTCTCATTTTGATGTCATGTAAGGATCATAGAAGAAAGGCTTGCATGTATGTTTATCTAGGCATATCCATTTAGTCAGCTCCTCATGTATAATTTTCCACATGAAGATTTTTCTATTTCTTTTCATTTTGATACATGACAGTCCTTTCTCTTATGCCAACACAACGCTAAGGCTGCAACAGCAAGTGAGCGCGGCAAATAAATGAGACATATGGGAAAATGACGATAAATAATTTAAAAGTGTCATCTACATACTACCGCTAAAAACGCTTAAGGCTTAGAATTGAATGAATGTATGTCATGAAGAAAACTTATTCAAGGTCAAAGACTATGGCATGTAACATGGGAATGATAAATTGAGTTAAATAATGTTAAATTGAATATCCTTCTGAAATATTTCGACGCCATAAAATGAAAACTTTTCTCGGATATAAATACATTAATAATAAAGAATGAGAAAAGGAGTGAGAAGTCATTGCAGACAGGAGCAAATAGTAGTCATTGCAATTTGTGCTAAAATAGAAGAAATTCAATATAATGACATAAAATATTTTTCATATAGCACATTTGTCAGCATTTCTTTTCTATATATGTACTTATATGAAAAATTCTTCTCTTTAAAGGCGATGATATGAAGCATTTATAGAAAAAAAGAAAAGGGGAGGGAGAGTGAGCTTTCTTTTGTTAAAGATGTGAGGAAGAAAATATTCAATCATGAACATGAATGCGGGAACCTTTTATAAGTATTGAAAGAGCAAAGAAAAAAATTTTGTTGTGGTCCCACGGCTTTACTTTTACTTTATTTCTAACGATTATAAAGATTATAGGGATTATATTATGCAGAATACAGAATACTTCTTGTCTTGCTCCACTTCACATGGACATTGATTTAAATTTTTATTTCGTTTTTTTTATGGTATTTTGCGTCGTTCTAAAGGAAGGTTCATTTACACAACACAGCACGAAGAAAAGTTACACATCGCAATAATGTTCACTGAATAGGTTGAGAAAAAAAATTTTTTTTTTAAAAAAAGCAGAGATGTATCATTTACAGCTTACTGAAGATAATTTACAAATAAACTTTTTATAAGCTTCTTTTGAAGAAGTCTTAAAAATTTGAAACATTTGAAAAGTTTTATGGAATTTTCAATTTCAGTCAAAATATGCTCGGAATGAAACATTTCTTGACCTAAGCTTTCTCTTCTGAATAATAAGTTTCATTTTTTATATCTCGTACGATCGTTACTTACATTCATTCGCAAAAAAAATATGTAACATGAAAAACATAAACAATAAACCAACGAGAGAAGAATATAAGTATATGCGAAGCAGTTCACGATCTCTTTTTTGTGACAATGACAATTATTGCTGGTAAACTTCTTTTTCTAGAAGCAAAAAAAATTCACAAGTGCCACTCGTAAAAATCTTCTTCTTTTCATACAAACGTCCATGAAATGTAAAGCTTTTTATGGCGTAATGGAATGTTTGGGGAAAGGGAAAGGTCTAAATATATTCATACTCGTTTTCTTCTTTCACTAGACACCACCAGCTAGCTGGAAGAAAGAGAGTAGAAAAGAAATTTATCTTATTGGCATGAATGATGTCATGCATTCAACTTCCCATTTCGTGACAGTTTTTTTAAAGTGGGACACAATCGAGAACCTCTCTTAGATTGCGTATGAGCGAGATAATTTTGCTCCTAATCCGGATGAAGAAGCTGTTGGCAGCTTTATTGTCTGTCATATAAAACTATCTCGGTGGAAAAAGGCACGAATTTAATTCAATTTAATGGCATTATATCATTTCAAGTAATACACCTACAGCTCATGTGAATGTTATGAATCAAGCTGCTTCGAGCCAAAAGAAAGAAAAAGAAAAAAAGAGTATTTGCTGAATGTGCTTTTTTTTTCTAAATCATGTAGTATATGAATCATGACGAAGACATATGAAATAAACATAAAAAGTACAAAGAAGTCTAAGAATTGTGATTTGTTGATCACAACGATTTTTAAAGTGTATAAAATTTAAATTTATTTGAAATCTTCCTTTAATTTCCTTAAAATATCCATTTAAACTTCTTCTTTGTTATGAACTCATACATTTTGATGGAAAGATGAGATTCACTATCATTTAGGGATTTTATTTGTTCAACTATGACACTAAAATTATATGTTAGAAGGTAAAATTTCTCACGAATATAGCAAGTTTCTATAGTCAGTCAACAGCCTTTAGACCTTATAGGGATGTAATTTTATTTATTTCATTTCACCTTCTCATCATCTTAAATGCATGTGTATTCACATATGGGACATAATAAGAAACAACAACTGATTTACTTACTAAAAATGGGTAGAGTATATAACAGTATTTTTACATTACGTTGTAAAGTGATCTCTTCTGATTTTCTCCCCGTCATCTTACCTATTTATTTTACTGCTACTGTTGCTACTAAAATGTCACACATATCTTTCATACACAATTGACTGAATCTATACCCTTCTCTCGTGCTGCTACTAGCTGATGAAAATGCTGATGTGCGACAAATATTGATGTGAAAAAATAATAAAAATAGCAAACTAAGGTTTCTTGTTTCTTCAACTGTATGTGCTTGCCGCCGACATGAAAAAACAGTAGTAGAAATCTCATCTGCTTCATTGTTATTGTTGTTGTGTCTATCGATTCAATGTAAAACTTTCACAATAAAGAAGAAATTTTTTATTTGCTTTACGACAAGAAAAAAAAATTTTTGATCATTTTCATGAGAATGAATGAAGGCAAGTAAAAATTTTTTCTTCTTTTTTAAAATTATTTCAATCTTTTTCATTCATCTTCGTTCACATATACATTCACTTTTTATTTCAATTACTATCAATGCAAAAAATATGTATTTTTCAATCAATCTTTGAAAGTTCTTTGAATATTTTGTATCTTATTAGTTTTTGTCTTATTTATGGACGCTTTTGATTGATGGCAATCCAATTAGTCCTTTTTTAAACAAATTATTCTTAAATAAAACACATGTTTCTTGAAATTATAACAAAAACATGAAATTTCTAAAATAACTACTAAATAATATTTCTTAATGTCAACACATTCAAAAATGTAAATAAGAATTTTGAGCTTTTCATGAAAAACTAACTAAATATCCCAAGTTTTCTCAAACAACAGTTTTTGTGTTTGTCACATCATTCCTCTGAGAGCTATTTTCTTAAAACTCAGTAAAACTTTTCCAAATCATTTGATTTCATTGCAAATTTTTAAATAAATAAAGAGAAATTGTGTCATTACGCTTTCTTATTCAATAAAGAAGCAAAATATGTAAAATGAAATGTGATAAAAAATTGTGTTTTTGAAACATGTCATAATATGATTACACAGTAATATTTCATTCTTCTTTTTCTTACTTCATACATTCCAAAAAAATGAAAGCTTTCGCATTGTGATTCTTAATGATCCTGACATTTTTTTGCAACAACATATAAATGGAAATTCTATTTCATTAATTAACTTGGCATTTTTGTGCTTTGCCGCCATCGCAAATAGAGAGAGCGAGGAAAAGAAATTGGGCCAAATCGTGCAAGAGAAAAATGAAAAGAACGTTCATTTAATGGCATTAAGTAAGAACTTGATGGCGACTCGTGTTACACAATCATATTAGAAAAGTATCATGTCAATTAGTTCTAGCTGTATAAATGACGCGCGAGAGAGTAGGAGTAATTCATTCTCATTCTCTGACATTTCCTACTTCTCACCCTTCCGAAATTCATAAATTAAAAAGTCGTTTATTCGCAAGAAATGGTAATAAATTAATTTGTTTTTCATGCCTCACACATTGCCTAAGATTTCACAGCAGCAAAATGACTTGAAGAAGAAAAGAAAATAAGAAGAAATCTTGAGAATGAAAATGAAATGTGGCGAGGAAAAGACGACAAGGGAAAAAATGAGCACATCATGGAATATACATACCATAAAGATAAAATGACACTGAATAATCAAAAAAACGCTATCATGCATTACACGTAAAGGAGCTTTCTATATATTTTTTATGTGTGTATTACGCACATCTGTTGCAAGATACGCAGAGAAAGTGAGAGAGAAAGAGCGAGTCTTTTATACATTTTTTAATGGAATGAATTTTTCATTTTGTGGTCCTCGCTTTATATTGTTTATTATTTTTTATGTTCCTAGCTGGAAGCCAATAAAAATTTTCGTCTACTAATCGGATTAAGGGAACATATTTTGAATGTTTACGATGAGAAAATTGCAATCTAATTATAGTGATCTTTATCTTACGCACACAAAAAAGAGAAGGAGGAAGGAAATTTTTTAAATGTTATAAAGGTTTAGAAAAGAAGGAAATGATGAAGAAACAATGTCTTGATTAATATAAATGGGTTTTTAATGGATTGCCTTTTAAATCTTATGAATTGTTTTGACTAGTTCATGCATATAATGGAAAGATTTCTTAAAATAGACAACTTTGACCTTCAACAAAAATCTATTTTCTTAGATAAATAACGATTTTCTAAAGGATTTGAATTTTAAAAAAATTCCGTTAAAATAAATAAAGAGATCGGAAATTATTCAAATGTCTTTTTAATTGAAACCCATGCCGTTTTTAATTTGCATTTGTAATTATAATGTAGGTACTTGGGTCAATACTATCAAGTGCGCTGTATTTTTAAAGCTTTTCAAATTTGCAAGTCAAGAAGATAAAGAAATTTAGATAGGTCTATTTTCAACAGACATTCACTCTTCGACGAAACGACCGACAAAAACGTAAAATAAATTTTATCATGATAAAAAATAGAAAAGTTATGAATCACGGGGAGATTCTCTTGAGAAAAAACATTTCAATGACAATACTAAGAAGTTTAAGGAAAGAAATTTTAATTAGCTGAAATGTTTGAACGAGTTGCTGCTCTTAACAAAGGAAAATAAAAACATCGAAATTCAATTAGACTTTTCTGTTTCTAATTATCTTAATTATTATGTTTCCCTAAAATATTTTCTTTTTGTTTTTTCGCGATTGCTTTTTCTATATCTTATTTACTCTCATGAGACACAAAAGCGCTTAAATCAGTAAATTTCACTCTCTTATTATGAAATCACTCTCAAAAGAGAATAATTTTCCACGATGTTTTCCCAAAGCATTCAACATTGTCGATGTTTTCCTCAGGATAATTCATATGAAAACATTCTCGCTATGCCGTTCATGACTGACTTCTTCACATACAATCTTCCCTACTCCAGTTTCAATCGAGCTTTTGTTGAATTAACAGCAGCCCTGGATAGATAAGAATATAACTTCCCTATCTACCATTAAATATTGCGGGAATCTCTCTTGAAAGTGAAAAAAAAACCAAATAAAAAATATATAATTGAGAAAGTCGCGTGCCAGAAATATAAAGTTTAATAAAGAAGTTCATAAAAATGACAAATTGGTGGCTTATAAATTTTTTCTAACATACTATAAGCAAACACACATATGTGCGCGCTCCTTTCCTCTATAAATGAATCATTTTAAATGAATTCGTGCGGTTGTGAAAGTGTATTTGAATTATAAAAGAGAAAAATTGAAGTCAATAAATTTGAGTCATGGATGATCGTGCTTTGAATAACAATAGTTGGATTAATCAAACGGATATACTAATTGTAGATAGAAGCACAATCAATGAATTCATATCAATCACGCCAGTAACTTTTCTAGTTGATAACACGACAATTAATTTCAATTTGTCTATATTTACAAATGCAAATCAGCAGCAGACACAGCATCAGCAGTCATGGATAACGATGGCATCGCGTGTAATTCCTTTATATTCGTTAATTTTCTTACTGGCTGTGATAGGGAATGCGCTCGTCATTATGACGCTTGTACAAAACAAGAGAATGCGAACAGTAACAAATTTGTTTCTGCTTAATCTTGCCATCTCTGATCTACTACTGTCCATGTTTTGTATGCCTATTACACTCGTTGGTATGCTGCTGCGAGATTTTATTTTTGGAGAAATTATGTGCAAACTTCTACCATATCTACAAGGTTTGTATTTGTATCATTGAATGTGCTGAGTCATTTCTTGGAATTTTCTTCTAATAAATCACCAATTATGGAGAACCATTGAGTGAAAAATTGTGGTTGAGACAGAAATATAGTCAGTAACACACTTGATAGCACAACTGTATTGGCAAAATGTCAAATATAAAACAATTGCTTTTTTGAATTTGATTGAAAATTTACCATCCTTAAAGTAAAAATCATCTAAAGCCATATAAAGAAATAACAACCATCTTTGTTTACTCTGAAATTCGAAAAGAATTCTTTGAAATTGTCACTATGATACGTAAATCTTCTTGAAGATAAATGAAGATTGAAAATTTACGTTGTAGAAACGTTTATTTAGTGTGTAAATTTACTTTAAATTTTCATGGATCTTACGGCAATCTTAGTAAATAAATTTTCTTTCTTCATCTTCTTCTCAGAGTGAATTAAAAATAAATCTCTGAAGAAAGGTTATATGTAAATTAAAAAAATTGATATAGTATCTCTCGCATCAGTCAATTTGATTAAATTACAATGTAAATTTGTTCTTCTTATTTTTATATTATTGAACAAGCCAAGAGCGAAAATTTTATAAAAACAAAACTAAGACTTTATAGTTAAAATGCTAATTTTTACATTAATAAGCATAAGGACAGTTTACTTTCTCTTTCTCTCTCAGAAGTTTTACCTATAAGTGAAAATAAAAGAAGAAGAACAAATTTAAAATTGTAATTTGACATTTGGTATGATAAAAAACTGCGTAGAAAAAGAATGCTCATTTTAATTCGAAAAAAAAACCACCCTGGACACAGCTGTGACTTGCAAACATCCGGAAAGACTAATTGGTCATTTGGATAAACTTTGTTTCATCTGTTGTGCATTGAGTAGAAAACAAAAAAAAAGTTCTCTCGATCTCGATCCATGAATTAGCAGAGTGAGAAAGGCTCATGCGAGAAAATCCCCTATCATCATCATCATGCATGATTCTACAGTATCATAGTGGCGAGAAAGAGATGACGATGACGATGATAATTGAATACATGAATAATTCAGAATTCAGGTCTTAACATACATATATATACACAAAGGTATATATACCTGACTACAAATGTGAAGTGTTAGAGATGAAAAATGGAATATTGATGTGATGCGTGTATGTATGTTGTGTTATCTCTTGTGAGCACTTTCATTCATTGCCTTCTGTAAGACAACATTTTTTGATTTATTTTCCACATAGCTTCATCAATTTTTATTTTATTTTTTCTCGCTTACACGCTTCGTCTTATTCTAACTTCCGTAGTGTCGGAACTAAATGTCGCTAAGGGAGAAATCAAAAAATGAAGGAATATTTTTATCATTCACAAGATCTGCTTCATTCAACAGTAATAGCGAGAATGAGTAAAAGCTAAGAGCGACATTACAATCATGTGCGACGAAATTGAATAATCAGATCGTTCTGTAAAAAGAGAAAAAAAGCACATACATCTGCTGATAGCTGCTGCATGTATAAATGACAAATAACACCCGAATATGAAAGAATTTCAATTTTATTATTTATTCGTTTTTTTCACACTTTTCTTTACATTTTCCTTGCTTTTCGCTGTGTTGTGAATAAATTTAAATAATCACATTGAAAATAAATGAAATTAATTTTTTTTCTTTCTCAATTTTTCTGTTGTGATACAAATTTCGATGGATGGATATGCAAGAGACAGAGATACACATACATATAGAAAGTGAGATAATAAGATGAGAAAATTCGATAAAATAAAAAAAAAATAAATTGAACTCAAAACTTTTCAATTTCTCTTTTCTCTTGCTTTTTTCTTTGTGTTCTTCTCATTCACGTTCTTCTTATTACTTGTACTTTAGCTCGTTATTTAAATTTAAATAACAAGCCTTAAGGGAAAAGTTTAGAAATTAAATTTCGAACTAACACCGGCTCAGAGTTTATTTTTCAATTTTATTTTATTCAAGTGCCGGAAAGTTGATGATGATGATTTTAGATAGGGAATTCAGTGTGTTTGTTTTCATGGGAAAAGAAAGAAGAAGAGAATAAAAATATTATTTATTGTTCACGACCGTTCTTTTGGACATCTGCCGCAATCAAAAAATCTCAATATGTATACATCATTTGATCGGAAAGCAATTTGACAACGAATGCTTTTGACCGGCAAAATTGATTAAAATAATAAAGGACAATGTTTATTTATGTCGATTTGGAGTGTGGGTTTTTTGGGAATTTATATATAAATAGTTAGTTGTTTTAATGTTATCGATTTATTTGCCCTCTGGACAAGTAAAAAAAAATTCGCAAATGACACCTGTTGAAAAATAAATTGAAGAAGATTTTGCTATCCTTCTGAATGACCCAATTTGAAAATGCGAAATAAAAAAATTCATCGCAATTTCAAAATATTTATTTAATCAGAGATTGTTTATTGATTTTGTAGTAGGAGAATGGAATGTGAAAACATTGTATTAATTCTCATAGAAAATATTTGCTAATCTCAAATATTTGTTTGTAAACTTTATTCTCATCCTACAATGTAATTTAATTTATAAATCTTTCAAGTTAATGTCATGACGCAAAATTGGAGCAAGAAATTTAATATGAAGCAGAAAGAGGTTTATAATGATTATAAAGCAAACTTTTAACAACCTTGGGGCGATACTAATAGACAAATTTATTCAATAATTTCCCCTCTATAATTACCACAGAGAGCCTGAGTGTCCATTTACTTTGTTATTAATTTTTATTTCATGTGATTACTTTAAGGCTATTAAGGAAAGATATCAAGGTCATTATATCTCTTGATTATTGTTATAATTCAATAATGTTCAACAATAACTGATATTTTTCCACATCTCACTATTTTTTTTTATTATTGTACTTTTTCTTCGATTCAACAACCTTTTACCACGTTTGTTATGAATTGTAAGTGGTAATTCATTGCCATAGACACTTCTTATACTCTGCTATTGAATAACAAAGAGTATTGAAGATATATCATTAACGGATATAATATTTTATCACCCTTGGCCATTCACACTCCTAATCAATAATGTATGAACCTTTTATTTGATATCATCGTCTTTTGCTCTTTCATACTAACATAGTAACAGCAGCTGCTAGTAGATTTAAGTAAGCACAAAAGCACGAGTTCAAAAGAACTAATTTTCTCTATCTCTTGAAATAAAAATCATTTCTATCTATTTTAATCCATTCTCATATATATTTATTCTTACCTTCAATGAGCACGCATTTTTTCCATGTGGCAAATGAAGAAAAAAAACTTTTTCTTATCCCCTGGAACTAAAGAAGTTTTATCATTAATTTCACTCCTTTTCCTCCTATCTCTCGCTTTATTAATTTAATTTGAAAAGTTTCATCTCTCTATCTTTATTAATTCGTTTGTCAAAGTCAGCTAAATACTTTGAAGAAGAGTTGACGTAAATTAAATTTTGTACTTACTTACTTATTGACTTATCTACATTACTTGCTAGGTAGCTTACTTGCTTTTCTGGCACACGTGTATCATTTTTATAGAAAATAAATTTCATAATTCTTGGAAAAGTATTGAAGAACATTAAATACAAGTTGTTAAAAAAAATCCATGAAATGTAAAAATTGATTAAGTCTGCAACTGTTGTTATTAATAGAAAAATAACTCAGAACTGCTGTTTCATAAACTTTCTAAGAAAGCACTCTATACATTTTCTTAAGAAATTTTTTAAAACATTAAAATCAAGAGAAATTGGTTGTTGTATTATTGTACTTAGTTCATTCAAACTACCGTCTTCCCTCGAATAAAAGACCCGGTTCTTGTATCAGAGTTCCACTTTTTTTGATTTTCCTGTTTTCAAAAACATGCGCTTGAATAAAAGAACCATTCGAATAGAAGAACCACTTTTAAAAAATACGTTATAAATTTTAATCTTTTTTTGCTTTATTTTCTAATCTTATTTAATGTATAAGGAAAAGCATGATAGTACATAATTCTTTTATCTGCATTAAAAACCTTCACATTAATAAACTTTACTTTTTAATGATTTAAAATGTTCATTATTACTTAGTTTATATTTTTTTCATAATATAATAATTTGAAGGCAAACCAATTCCAATTTTTGACGCACAACAGATGACTCAAATTTCAAATTTTCTAAAATCATACTCTCTTCATCTATGACAGTAATGTCAATAAAAATGTCTTCAATATCACTTATTGCATGTATATCTAAGTTATTTCCCAATAAATTTCATTTGATAATGTTTTTGCATCTACTTCATCAATTTCAATATTCCATAAAAATTTGATGCGTTCTATGATTTCTTTACAATAATTCCGTATCCAAATTGCAAAGGACTCCTTAATCTCCTTGAATTTATAAATGCAAATGAAGAAACTTTTTGATGAAGTATTTGATTCCGATGGAGGGAAATTTTAAGAAAAATAATTGTTAAAACTCTTTAATAGAAGAACCATTTTTAAAATGTTTTTTAAAACGGTTTTTTTAAAATAGAATCAGAATTTTCTGATTTCGAGCACATGCGCTCGAATAAAAGAACCGGGTCTTCTATTTGAATAAAAGAACCAGTGGGTCATTTGAATAAAAGAACCGGGTCTTTTATTCGAGGGAAGACGGTAACCATATTGGGATTGTTTGCAAAATGTCATCAGATTTTTTTAGTAAATTTAAATTTATGTTATTAAATTTGAATATACATTGTTTGCAACAAATATTGGTTTAATACAGTGAATTATAATTGAAAATGAATTATTTCCCAAATATTGCGGTTTTTGTTTGCAATAAACTTTAATAGTACAGGACAATATTAATTTATGTGGCCTCTGATACAATTTAGTTCAATTTTAATAAAATCAATAGAAGACCATAGAATATGGTTTGAGTATTAATTAACATTTATTTGCATTACTTTGTTATTTTACCGTTCATAGTTGATTGCATAAAAATAATCTAATCAATTATGTACTTTTATAAATTTAAAAATTTTCTCAAATTATTAGGGTAAATGTTCCTAATTCGGGACAAAATTTATTTCGCTCAACTTTAAATGAAGTTTTCTCACTTATTACTAAACCAATTTTTATGATTGTTTCACCAAATGGAAGATAATTTCTCCTATTATTTTACTAAATAAACACTGGAGTCAGAATATTAGACACTTTTCCTGAATAAAATTTTATTTGTTTTTCCTAATTCGGGACACTTGACTTTCTAATAAACAAAAAAAAATTTTATATCAAATCGTGTTAAAAGTTGTTTTAACACATATATTTCATTTTACTGATTATTTTGCTACTTATTTGTGTTAAATTTGAGCTCTTTATCAGTAGAAAATTGCATTTGAAAATATTTTGAATTCATTAAAATTAAAACACATTTTTTTGTTTACATTTACACGAATATTTTAAAATGTAAACAAAGTGTCCCGAATTAGGTTAAGCTAAATATAATTTTTTTGTGGCAAAACGATAAGAGTTACGTGAAAAGTGAATGAAAGATAAAATTCTTCGAGGTTTTTACTTTATTTTTATACCTTTTTCGTGAGTGAAAAATGAATAAATAAAGAGATATAAATATTTTTAGAGTGGGACATTTTTTGTATGGAGAATTTTAAAAGTTTAATATTTCATTTTTAGGGTAAACGCACCTATTTTTTGACATAATTTCAGATTTTAATTTTCAAACACAAATATCTCACTTAATATTTAACCAATTTCATTTCTGACGAAAGTTTTGTATGTAGTTTTTCGGCATCTTTTAATTAAACTATTACTTAAAAGTCAGAGTTAAATATTTAAGCCACAATATCGATTCAAATACCGAACCTAATTTTTGACATAGTAAACCTAATTTTTGACATAGTTGAACCTAATTTTTGACATAGTTTGTTTTGTTTCTGTATTTTACACTTTAAAACATTCACTCATACTTTACAATTCTTTTAATCACTATTTATACACAGCAAAAGAAGTTTAAATTTATTTTAATCGAACAAAACAACTTAAATAGAAAGAAAATAAACATTTTCAAATTTCGAAAATATTTGAGCGCGTTTTCTTGCAATTGATGACAAAATTGTGACGTGATTCACGCAAATCTTTCCCTTGCACTTTTGTAAACAAAATATGTCAAAAATTAGGTAAAAACTATGTCAAAAATTAGGTTCGGCATTTGTGATTAAATTTAACTGTTAAAATTGCGTCAAATTGTATAATTGAGTGATTGAAAATGAATTTCGAGAATGATTTCAAATCTTTATAGTCTTTGCAGAGTAAAATTGAAAAGAATTAGTGAATAATAAGTGTTTGAAGAAATTGGATAATTTGATTGTTTTCGAGAAAAATACAAAAATGGATATTTTGAGAGAAATACAGATGAATAATTGATAACGGATTGTTTAAACATGTTTAAATATCATATGAAATTATTATAATTTATAATATATAGTGAGTTAGTAGGTTTTCATAGGAAATTTAACAAATTGAAATTATGTCAAAAATTAGGATATGTCAAAAAATAGGTGCGTTTACCCTAAGTGCTTTTGAAGCGTAAAATAGCAGTTAAAATGATAAATAGTGATAAAATCTACAACTTTGCATTAATATTTCAAGAATTGAATGTGTAAAAAGTGAAAAAATTAAGAAAAGAAAAGTGTCTCAAATTTGTTAGTGCCCCGAATTAGGAACATTTACCCTAATTTAAATCAAATTCATACAAAATAGGGTAAAGGAACAAATTTTTGAACACTTTTTGTTTACATTTACATAAATTGTCATAAAATCTTTCAGAAACACTTTCGCACACTATGTTATTCACTAATTAAAAACGCTCGCCGTACTTTCATAATAAAAATATTATAAACATGATTTTCACTGTATTTTTATTTATTTTGATCAGTATATCTTAAAGTGTGAATCTAATAAATCTAATTTGTCAACATACACTGATCTAGGCACCAAAAATACGCTAAAGTAATCCGTCCTATGGCAAACACTTTCGGTATCATTTGTCATCAATAGTACAAAAAGTGTTCAATAATTCGTTCCTTTATCCTATTTATGAGAAAATGTTTATACTTATTATTTATTAATTAATTTCAAGAGCCTAATGAACAATAAAATTGATAGCAACGTGCAATATTCCTATGAATTGGTAATTAAATTCAATTACATTCATAATAACAATATTATATCAATTCATGCATGAACTATGATTATTAGGAGCTTCTATACATAATGATTGAAATCTAAAATTGTTTGAAGTTTTTAATTTTAAAAATAGATTACAACAGATTAATTGCCTTGGGAATTTTTCAATGTGTTAATTATCCTTTAATTTATTTCATTTTGAAAATTGTGCTCTCCAATTCATATTGAGCTGTTAAAAAATAAATTGAATTGAGCAGTGAAGTGAACAAAAATTTTCCGAAACGCATTGAATATTGATGAAGTTGAAAGAAATTTACTTAATCAAATAACGATAGCGAGAGCAAATATTTTGATAATTACGAACATCATTTTGGAAATTTATTGCCGCAATAATAGACATAGCAGATTGTTGAACAAAATGCTTTCTCATTTTCATTTCCAATAAAACTCAATCGTTGTAAAATAAAAATTGAGTTTTTTCAATCGACCGAGAGTCGAGAAAAGAGGAAGTAGAAAAAATTCATCGAACGATAAAGTTTTACTGCGAGGTACGCGAAAATTGATGAGAGAATTAACACACAGACAAAAATACAGTGGCGTGTAAGAAGAAGTTAAAAAATACCTCTGGCAGGGCAGATAATTTGATAAAAAAAAGTTTTTAATTGAAAAAAAATCTCGCCACATTGAGTTTGTTGATGATGATGGTGTGAAAATGACCTGAATTAATGTTTTTGTATCGATAGATGAAACATACTGGTGTAATTAAATTATGAGTGATTGTATCGTTTCAACGACATGATATTTATCAAACATATCAGCTATCTCACACACATATCACGTATAATGTACTTTCTTTGTATTTTAGCTCTCATCATATGACCTTGACAGGCATAAAACACATTTTTGTGGTTTCATCTAGCTGTTGTGTCTGATGAGCGTCAAATTGAAGGCAAACATCACGTCGCCACGCAAAAAACGAGAATGAATGAGTAAGAGATAGAGAAAAGCTGTTGAAAAGTGAAAAGCTTTCAAGCGTTTGTGTCACTTCACGCATTTGCGATCAAGATACGATTCAGAATGTGTGCACGACAACACTCAATAAAAAGCTTTTCTCTTTTTTTTATTTCATTCATACAAACGTTTGGCGTTGGAATGGTTTGTTATTCCGACCATGCCTAAATGAGCAAAATAAACATTATTGCTAAGAGCGACAACGACCAATTCAAAAAAAATATTTACACGAAATGCTAATAAAAATGTGAAACATGAAACCCCAATTGAAAAAGAATAGGGCCGAGCGACGATGAGATATATTTATAGACTTGGTGTGAATGATACAAGTATAATTCGATTTTCCAGACAATTGCTATTTTCACACATATCAAGCAAGCACACACAAACACAGAAGTGCAAAAGAAGCTCTTAATATTCAATTTCCAGTTTCACTCAACTTCAATTTCAAATATTCGACTTAAAGATTCTTTTATGAAATATACATACATTTTGCCCTTGAGAGTATATTGGTTATTGAAGCATACATATATATATTATACAAGTTTATATGTGTATCTGTTGTTTGGCGAAGGATTTTATGCTTTATGATTCTCGTTTATTGGTTCTATACAAGATGAAGAATAAAACTACCTTATTTCTCATATTTTGTAAATGTTTATTTGCCGCGTAACTTCTGGAAAAAATAAATTTCATTACAAATAAATACATACAGTCTGTATGCTATATAATATACCAAGAAAAAAAAGTATGAATTTATTCAGTACGCTGACTAATGTAAATAAATGAGAGAGAGAAAGATAACGAGATGGAAAAGGGAGATGGAAAAAAAATTGTTGGGTCTCCTTGAAACTGATAGATGTGATTAGTGAGCTAGAATTTAGATTTTGATCCTTTCTACACGAAGCACAAGCAACATTTACCATAAGAAAGTGGCTCTATGAGCATCAAATTATCCACTCTGTGCTTTGATGTATGAAAATGAGGGTGTTTAGTTTCCCATCGTGATTTATTTCGCATATATGTGAAGGAAATTTAAAGCTCATAAATGAATAACTTTAATATGATAAGTTAGTTGGCAAAAAAGCAGTGAAAAATCTTTCACATTCACTCTTTATGTGATCGTGAAGAAAAATGATATTGGAACATAAAGTTTAAGCCAAATGAGGGTCGGAAAAGAAAGTTTATTAAAATGAGAAAAATTTATACTTATTCTTTTTGTCTCAATTGTCGCCAGTTTGTTCTTTTTATGCTCTGTACAAGACTCCGTGATGTTTCTTCTTTCACTTTGACTCAAAGCTTAGCAATTTACGAGACGAAAAAGAAATGAGTTTAGAAAAGTTTTTATGTGAAAAAATATATATTTTTTCTTTTTTAAAAAATTGGGTTGAAGTTTCTCTCCCTCCAAACCTAAATATTTTATGAGTGAGCATAAGAGAAGAAAAAAAAGTTGACAAAGCACGACCTTTATTGCCGTAAATTTCCAAAGTCAAGTACTTTTAATAATTTTTAGTTAAAATATTTTCTCATCGAGCTTTTAAGAGCAAAGATCCTCTCTTTTTTGCCTTCTCGCAAACGTTCACAATTTGCGTCATCATTTCAAAAAGAATATAATAAAAAGTAGGCTTGAATGGTTTAAGGGTGTGATGTGATTGCAAAAGCAAGTGTGAATGAAAATCGGAAATGAGAGTGAGGTAGGTGAATGTGAGTTGAATAATGAAACAAGCAGGAATAAAGAACAAAGCCAATTATCTTCATTAGAGTATGCATCGAAATTGTATGATAGAGATATAATATCAAGGCAATGACACTAAAAAACAAATAAATTTTTAAAATAAAACTTTTAGAATAATTTGAATTCTTAACTGTAAAATAAATTTTAATATAATGTAAACAATAATAAAAAATTGTAAACAAAACAATCAAAACAAAAATTTTAAAATGAATATTCTTAAATAAAATTTCTAAAACAACGCTAAAATTAATCATTTTATTAAAAATAAAAGTATTAAAGTTAAGTGTCGTCACTTGTAAGTATGTTAAATGATATAAAATTTAAATCTTATTTGAAAGCAAGAAAAACAAAAATGCTTTTATAGGGTAATTTAAACTTGTTGTAATTAAAGAATACAAAATTCATGTCAATCAAGTGTCAATCAAAAGAGTAGGCATTTAATACTACGTATCATCTTGAAATGACGCATAAACTTTTGTTTCTATTTTCCATCAGCTCCAATTATCATTCTCTCCGACTGGCTCACATACAATTTTTCCTTATGATTTTCTCTTTCCATCCCTTTTAATCATTCTGGTGAGAAAGTTTTCTCTTGCTAAAACAATATTTTCTCACTCAACATGCTTTAAGACAAAGAAGAAATATTGTGAGACAAAACTTTTCACCATAAATAATTCAGAAGGGTGAGAAAAAAGTGAACCTTCAATTTGTTATTTTCACTGTTCTCTCCTTTATACTCCTTTCTTATTCTCTTATTATTGTCATCCATTAGCCACATCAGTTAGTGTCTCGGCATGGACGCTTGTTGCGATAAGTGTTGAGAGGTATTACGCAATTTGTCACCCCCTAAGATCAAGACGATGGCAAACACTCAAGCATGCATATAAATTAATCATCTTGGTGTGGCTATCTAGTCTCCTTTGCATGCTGCCGATAGCGGCACTCAGTAAACTGATACCAACGAAAGAAGGTAAGTTGTGGTAAACAAATAACAACTTTTTTTCTGTTTACATTCTTTTATATTTATTTTTTTTTACTTACTTGATGACTTAAAAGGTCACAACAAGTGTCGAGAGGTTTGGCCTACGACTATACAATATGAAAAAATCTTCAATATTTTTCTTGATATGTATTTACTGGTGCTACCGTTGTTTGTGCTTCTTGCGACATATTTCATGATAACGAAAACACTATGGCAGGGAATGCGAACAGAACGGGATTTAAAGGATCAATTAAGCAATTATACGAAATGTTTGTGTAAGTATGCTATTCACATCAACATCATCGCTTGCATTTTCTTTTTATTGCCATTCACAAGGCTTGGACACTTAAATATTAAATTAAAAAGATTCAAATTGATTTAAGTAGCATTTCTTTGTTTCTAGCATTTCTAGCTATAACAATATTATCATTAGATCAGGGCATTCAAGATAAATCGTTTTGTATGAATATCATTTCATTTGACCAATTTTTTACTTGACCAATAAGTGATTCTTTGATAGGTCAGTAAAATCTCGAGTCAACTTGATTTAAATAACTTGACTTTATCAAAAATTCATTGATTAAAATTTTATTAAACTGTTTTGACACTTCAATTTTTTATCAAAAACTTTTTTTTGAGATTATAAATTTAGTAGTATCAAATTTATAGAAGAAAATTTTTGATTTTCTTTTGAAAATTCTAAGTTTAATCATTTAAGTTGGTCCAAGCCTTGGCCATTCATTATAATGAGGGAAATTGAATATAAACGAGAAGAGAGAATTAATTAGTCATTAAATGCAAGTTGCCATTGAGCTCAGAAGACTTTTCACGCTATAAAATTAATCTTTAATGAGAGATAAATTCATTCGAAAATTTTTTTTTGTGTCTCGAAGCAAATTTCTTTAAATAAATGAACGGAAATTTCAATTTTACAAATTGTTGATTTTTATTGTACAACTTTTATTATAATAAAAATAGTTCTTTCTCATTATTGTCGACGACCTTTCTGTTCAGGTCGACATTTAAGCTTAATGAAAGTAAACAAGAATAAATGACGCATTTTGATGTGTTCTTTCTCTTTTTTTATGAATATATTTGCATGCTTTATATTTTAAGAAAGTTAACTTAACATATATACAAAGTTTGTTCCGAAAAAATGTATATAAAAAAAGAAGAACGAGAAGCCATTGTCATGACTTAAGCAATTTGTTTTATTACTGCATGAGATGAATGAACTTCTTTTTTACTTACGTCGTGTCTTTCCCGTATAAGTGGGAAAAGCAAATTATGATAATTAAAAATTTTCACCTACACCATATATTTATCGTGAATTTGCGCATAAAATAAATATTTTGAGTGATTAATGAAGTATGACGGAATTTCACGATGTCTTTTCAATACGATGAAACGAGTGTGGGATGAATTAAAAAGCGAGATAAAACAGCTCTTATTTGTTAAATTCAAATATTTGAAATTTAAGTATTTTCGCACTGTCATTTAATATGATTATTATACGAATAAAATTTTTTATGCTGCTATTGTTGTTATATACTGTTGATTTTTAATCAAAATATTTTTCTCTACAATTTTATGGTAGATTTTATGATAGCTTTGCTTGTATAATAGTTATGAGATCAAAAGAAAAACTTCTTTATCCTCCTATGATAGCTCTTTCATTTTTATCATAATAAAAAGTAGGTAATATGAGCAGCTGCACAATGAAAATTCCACAATGTAAAATTCATGCAAAAAAGTGCTTTGTGTGAATCGCAATAAGTAAAACCGAGAAAAACGGTTTATCACACATCAGCGACATCATTCTCGTATTGTATAAAGTAATGAAAAATTTCACTTTCATCATAATGTAAAGCATCGTCAGCCTCCTTTTTTTCCATGCAACCAACAATAAATAATCTTTGCCTGAAGGCTTCTGAGGCAAAATGAGAGAGCAAGAGCTATTTATATTATTTACACGAAATTTATTTCGAGCATACAAGCCAATCGAGGGATCTAAAAACCATTTATGCCCTAGAAGGGATAATTTTTCCAAACGCAAAAACCTCGCGAAGAGAAATAAAATATCATAACCTTACTCACTAAAGTGCTTCATAAAATACGCATTAGTTTTAAGGGAAAAACCAAACGAGCATAATTAATGAATTTAACTATTCATATAAATATATAATTATCATTCATTCATTTATTCATTCATGTCTATTTAGCATCGAAAAATTCGGTTGAAGTTTACATTAGAAATGGCGGCACTAAAAGCCGCTGTTCTTCTGCATATTGTGGCGGTGGTAATAGTATAAAAGACGATGAAGCAGCACACATGACTTTGCATCAATTGAAATCCAGTTCACAGGAATCAACTCAAACACAAATACAGAGTCTCGATTCAACTCGAGTGCATCCGCCTAATTTAAGAAGGTATGGACCGCAATTTAAGATTACTCAATTGGATAAAATCACTAAGAATTGAAAATTTGATTACATGAATTTCCTTCCACTTGAGTGATTTTATGACCCCAATAGAAAAAAAATTGATTCAATATTTACTTTTTTCTCTCTCCCTTTTTTTATTCAAACACATATGTCGACCTTTCTCGATATTGATAATTAGATCGAATGCCGAAAAAAGCCTGCTCAATAAGAAACGTGTTATAAAAATGCTTTTCGTAGTTGTGCTAGAGTTTTTCATATGTTGGACACCTTTGTACGTGATTAATACGATTGCTCTTTTTGATCAGATAATTGTCTATCAAAATCTCGGCTATACTGCAATCAGCTTTTTTCAACTATTAGCCTATTCTTCATCGTGTTGTAATCCAATAACTTACTGGTAATTATTTTTGGTATTTTTCCGTATTTCTTCATTAAAAAACTTTCTAAATATTATGCAGCATTGTTACTTTAAGAAAATATTAACTTGTAATATTTTTCACAGCTTTATGTCAACCGGATTCAGGAAAGCATTTGTAAATTTATTTCGATGCTTTCGCCAAAATCACCATCATCATCAGCAACGGCGACGTGTAAGTCTAAGTTGCTATGGAAATGTTATGCCATCAACAGCAGCCACGCTGCATCCGCTTCATAATGGAAATGAAAATAATGGCGGACTTCTAAACTCCACGAGCGAGACTTTTGATCTCTCAAGGCAGCACTCTTATCGCGCTAATAAGCGAAACGGTGCTAGTTGCGCCGGTGGTGATGAAAATGGCGAGACTTTTAAAGAATCGAAGCGTGAAATGTAATTTTAATTAAAACTTTTAATCAGAGCTGTTTTCTTAGCCTCTCCCCTCGTCTTAATTCACTTCTGTTGCCTGTCTATGCTGTCAGATGTTTTAAATGACTGATTATAGAATAATTGACAATGTTGTGCTTGTAAGTACAAAAAAAAATATGAATGTGAGTGATGAAAGAAGAAATTGATGAAAATAGATTTTATTTCTTGTATTGAAATTGATGAATAAATCATAATGAATATTGTGTTTAAAATTAATTATTTCTTTTATATAAATGAATTTTATTTCCATTTTTCAGAGATTTAAATTTAACATGTTAATTCCACAGTATTATCAAGTTTGCAATTTGAAAATAATTTCAATGAATCCTTGAAATGAAACTTACTTATAAATTTATCAACAAGCTCATTTATGCATAAAATGAAATTAATTTTACGTAGTCAAAGTAAAAATGTATTACGCAGTGCTGTAAAGAAAAAAATTTAATATATTTTTATGAATTGAATTAAGCATAGCGTAGGTTCAACTAGTTTGATAATTTTTCATATCAAATTGTTTAGATTGTCAGCATAAAAAATAAACATAATAAAATTTTAATGTGGTTGATTAAATTTTAAAAGTTTTAAACTTGAACTATCATATATGCTGACAAGCAATGTTCTATTGTATTTTATTTATTTAGGTAAATAGAATTTTCATTATCTACCTATATTGTAAAGGAAATTTCAATTAAAATTTGTTGCAATAGAATTAGACAAAATTGAATAATTTGAGATTCATTTTATAATGAAATTTCATTTCCCACTGCAAACTTCAAACAGTCTTTATTTCATTTTGCACAATTAGAGTCATTATGCAACTTTATTAATACAATATTTACCAAAAACACACGAAAATGTGGTCATATATGATTTATTTTAAAGTCAGTAGCATTTTGTATGATTTTACTGATTTAATTTAAAGACGTTCTCTCAATATGCAATAAAACAACATTTTCTAGTTTCTCTTAATTTAATCAGTCTTCAAGCTTTTACCTACAGATATTTTTCTAATATTAAAATTTACAAGGAAAAAAAAATGTTTTTGCATTAAAATACCGTCATCTCTCGAAAATAAGAGATACCTCTTGTATTCGAATTTGACAAAATTTTGAATTTTTTAAAAAAATTGAGTTTTTGTCTCTAATACAAGGGTCTAATATAAGAGACATTTTTGTAAAATACGTTAAAAATAGCTAATTTTTCTGTTATTTAATGAAAAATCAGACAAAATCTTAAAACTTTTCATTCTTTTGAAATTTTAAAAACATTTCAAATTTAATTCGAATATAGAAGACGTCTCTTATTTTCAAACATAATAAACCCCGTCTCTTCTATTTGAATACAAGAGACATCTCTTATTTTCGAGGGAAGACGGTAACTTAAGTGAAACGAAAACAAACTTACAGCATTGAATTTAATTTATTCAAAAAACTTAAGGGTTGCAACTTGCAATCAAAATTTATGAAAATTGAATTGAGCTTTGCGACCTGCTTGAAAAATGTTTTCATAGCAAATTATCTGCAATTTTAATGAAACTTTTAGATGCAAAAGAATGCATGAATTGCAGTCTCGACAATCTACAGAAATTTTTTCATTTCATTTGCATTAGAATGAGCAAGCTGATTAAATTTACTCAGATGCTTATTTATTCATGAATGAATGAAAATTTTCAATTTTTATCAAAAACCGCATAATGAATCATAATATTATGCATAAGAACGGAAATAAATAAGGTTTTGTGTTTTTGATGCAGCATTAAAAATTTTCTAACAATAATTTGGTTACATATGAGATGAAAACTTTTTATGCTTTACTCTATTTGATTCATTCATGCAGTTATTTTTCTATGAGTATTTTATTACATACCCTAGAGACTTCTGTTTTTTCATTTAAAGCTTTCCATATGACATTATTAAATAAACGAAGATATAAAGTGTGGTTTTTCAGTATCAAAAAAAGATTAAAATTTTGTATGAGCTATTTCTGGAGTTATTAAGAAAATTTTATCAATGTTCATGCTTTTATTTTCAAAATTTTTGTTTACTGTACATATTATCAGGAATTTATTATACTGATGATGATGCTGTGAACTGAAATATTCACAGAATTCAAAGGTAAATATGACAGCAGCATTTGTGTCATAGCATTGCATTTTCATAATGAATAAAGAATATTTATGTTTGTATGTATTAGTATGAAGTTAGATGGAGAATTGTAAAACGTCATCTCTGCAAATGCATCTTTGATATGAAAAAAATTTCCCTATTTTTACTAAACAACGACATTTTTAAAAAAAAAAAAATCATTCATTTGAAGTTTTTATCAAAAACTCACACAATATGTTATGCAGAGGAAATTCACTTTTCTTTCTCTCTTTTTCTATTAAATCGAAACAGGTTTTACTCAATAAATTCGATAAAGCGATCAGATGATGAAAGAACGCAACGAAAAAGAAGAAATGACGATACATGTGAAATGGGTAAAAAAATTTAAAGTCAAAAACTTCTCTTTTATCCCAAGATTCATCTTCTGTGTGGAAACATGTTCTGCCTTGTTTCTACGAAGGGTAAATTCGATAAAAAATCAATAAAATGAAATTGAGTTGTGAGTGAGAAAGATAAAATTGGTGTTTGATTTATCGTAAATAAAACTTTTTGCAGAAGTAAATAAAATTATAAATGTTGTTGAGATTAATTTCTGATTTTATTGAACATTTTATGGAATTAAAATGAGGAAAAACTTTTTATCCGTGCTTAAAATAACAATGAGAGAATAAAATGAGAAAGTTTCATTGAAAATATAAAAACAAAAAAGATTAATAGCTTTAAAATGCTGATTGTGCTGATAAAATTTCTGAATTTGCAACTTTTTTTACAATTTTAATCTTGGTTAAATAATGATGAAATTTCATAATTGTAATTAATGTTGCTCATGTGGAAAACATTTTTCTGTTACCAGGATACTCTCTTAAGAGAGTCTTCCTTTTTCCCAGATATTTCATAAATTGTTGAAAAGTGCAGTGTTCTCATTGCTCATTTTTCGCATAAACTCGTTCACTGTTTGAATAGCATCATTCTCACTCTCTCTTTTGTTAGAATATGAATTTTTTATTTAACAAAAATGCGCTAAAAATATCACAATGTCGATTTTACATTTATTGAATTTTAAATCATGAAGCATAAATTTGAAATTTAAAAGAATATGACTGGAATTAGATTTATGTATTTAATATTTTATTGAATTATTTTTACGAAATACAGATAAATCTTATTTTAATATAAATTGCACTACAAATTTTTCTTTAATATCTTCTTTGTTATTTCAACAATAAAATTCAAATTTAAATTCACACCTGTGAAATAGTAACAGAGTACGATTTTTAATTTAATGTGCATTTAACAAATTTCTATTGCTAATGTAATTATAAATATTTCTTGAATTGTACATTAAAATTCAATTAAAGCAGATGCAAGAATTCACATAAATTAAATAACTAAGAAAATTTCTTTATTGCTAATGATTATAATAAAACGCAAGTGTGAACTCTGAAACTTTTATCAGTTTAATTTCAACCGCATTAAACGAAACATGTGCTTAATTAAGAAATTTCTTATTTTTTCATTCCTTATAATAACATGCGAATCGAAATTGTATGAAGGAAAATGTCCAAAAATTCACTTAAATGTGAGCATCAGTTGTGATATTTTTATTCAAAATGAAGACCTTCATATCGTTGGAACAGTTGAAATGCCATCGACAACATTAAATTTTTTTCACAATCCTTTTAAATCAATCAATTGCATGCGCTTCGCGCTTTATTGTGGAAATAATATTGATCATGCACTAAGGTTTATATTCAGCTGCCATTTTGATGAAAGAAATCATTTCTGCTTTCCAATTAGATTTCTGCAGACGAACGAAAATGGATTATATGACTTGGAATTCGATTTCCTGCCTGGTTCACAATGTGAAAAGAGCATTATTAAAAATGAAGTTTTCCTATTGTACAATGACGCATTCAATCAGATGATTTTATATGGATGTTGGGAAGTTGATGAAAATCAGAGTGAACAGGGTATCTGGTTTTTATCATCGGATGAACAAATAACTAAAAATAACATAGATGAGTTCAAAAAGCTAATGAGAAATGTGTTGAACAACATAAATTTAAAGCTTGTAGACGATATGGTTTTCTATACAGAAGACAATACTGCATGTCGTTGTGAAAGCTGCAAATATTTCATTGATTGCGACATTTCAAAAGAAAAATCAGGAGATTCCACATATACTCAACATTATTTATTTTCCTATATTATTTTAATTCGCATTTTTATATCATGTTATGGTTTAAGCTTTTTTGAAGTATAATTTAATTTAAATAAATTTGTTAAATGTGTGATCTGTTTAATATGAAATTCATTTCTGTTGATATATGCACATAAAAGTAATTTTTACAATCGAAACATTTATATTTATGTATACATAAAGTGTTATGATTATTTGCATATGACATATGTCGTGTGAAAACAATTTTGGTTAGTAAAATTTTCAGTTTCAAAATAAAATTTTATAAAATTGAATTTTATTGTGCCATTCATCTAAATAAGCCATGCGTGCTTTATCCTACCACAAATGCTGAAAAGAATAGCATGGTTTTAACAACCGAGTGACATTCATTCGCTGAGATGGGATAATGTTACAAAAATAAATTTTATTGTTGTGAAATCCCATCGCAAAACTGTAATTAAATTAACGTCTACAGTATTTCACCCTCACTGTGGTTGTCGCTGTTGTTACTAAATTTAATTTACTTAATTTGATTTCATACTTGAACTGACTTCACTGCACTCATTATTCAATTATTTTAAGTATAAGGCTTTAAATCTTTTCTTTTCTTATAATTTAATTTTATAATGCTTTTAAAAACGACAAAAAAGGTCATAATAATTTGATCCTTGAAAATGCTGCGCATCTTAGATTATCATGATAAATATTTTAAAGAAAAAGATTAGAGGTTGTTTTTGTGCAAGATACCTTTATAAATCATTTCATTTTCTATGAATCTTTGATAACTCACTTTTTGATTGGGGTTTTATATTTATTTAGGATATGAAATGTAGCGAAGTTCACTGAGAAATTGCCAAAGGCCCTTCATCGTTTTATATAGCACTAATTAAGAAGATGAGAAGATTGTCAATTTACAGAAAGCTTAAATAAATTTTGGTTAAATTTCTCGTAGATAAACATTTTCACAAGATGGAAATTTATTCTTTTCTATTAAGTGTTCTTTGTGAAGTGCTAAGTAAATTTTCGAGGAAATAAAATAAAAAGGAAAAAATTCTAAAATATCAACACTCTTTCTCTTTTTCGTTTTTCTCTGATTTATCATGGAGAATTTTTCAGACATCATATATTTTATTTTAAACTTGCTACTCGACGAAAATACGAGAGTTATTCTATAAGAGGAAGAGACAAAAGAGTTTTGAAAATAGAAAAAAAGAAATCGCTTTTAAATTACATTTTCGTATGAAATAGCTTTTTTTAAAAAGGCTCTCTTGAAGTCTTGAAATGGGGTTGAAAAGAGACGAAGAGAGAAAATTGAAATACGCAGCCATAAAGATTAGAAATATAAATCTTTTGAATGTTACTCACATTACGTTCTTATCATCATTATTACTCTTGTTGCTAAATTATTGGATCGGGAAGAAGAAATTTATACTTTAATATTGATTTCAAGAGTTTTTAATGCAAGCTGTTACCTATAAATATTTGACATACATATTCACGTATTTTCTTACTATACACAGAAAATAAATTTTATTAAATATACTAGGAAGTTTCCTAGAAAACGGTTAATTTTTTGTCACTTCATTTCATTCAAACACAAAATTCTCGACTTCTATTTGCTCAATTGATAAACGGTGAACGATATGTTTATTTCTAATCGCATTAAGCAGTTTTAAAGATATATTCGGTTTTAAATTTTCATCTTTAGATATTTTTAAATTCACTCAAAATTTTCATAAAAAATGGATTTTTTCACATCAAGATTTTAGTAGCGATTTTCTCAAAAGTTTTCCATTGGTGAAAAAATCGCTTGTGCACTGTAAATGAAGTATCTTTTGTGCACTTTTAAGAACCGTAATCAGAATTCAAATATCTTTTATAAATAAAAAGATATAAGCATTTAAAAAGAAAAGAACTAAAAATGGCGACTTTTACTAAATCGCTCATATCTCAGCAAATACTCAACCAATTGAAAAGATTTATACATCATTCAATCTGTCTCAAAACAGACTACAAAACAACATATAGTATTGGACATTTCTTATTTCTATCATTTTTCATACAAATTTTCAAAATTTCATTGTTTACAAAATGAAAATTGTAAACAATCGACATTTTGTCAATTTTCTTTCGCTCAAATCTCTTTAATATCAAAGTCCCTGACTTTTACCCTGTCCCAGTTAACAATTTTACATTACATTTAAACGATTAAAACACTGAGCTGTGCTTGCAAAGATTGTGTTAAAGAGATTTGAGCGAAAAGAAAATTGACAAAATGTCGATTGTTTACAATTTTCATTTTGTAAACAATGAAATTTTGAAAATTTGTATGAAAAATGATAGAAATAAGAAATGTCACTTACTATATGTTGTTTTGTAGTCTGTTTTGAGACAGATTGAATGATGTATAAATCTTTTCAATTGGTTGAGTATTTGCTGAGATATGAGCGATTTAGTAAAATCGCCATTTTTAGTTCTTCTTTTTTAAATGCTTATATCTTTTTTATTATAAAGAATATTTGAATTCTGATTACGGTTCTTAAAAGTGCACAAAAGATACTTCATTTACAGTGCACAAGCGATTTTTCACCAATGGAAACTTTTGAGAAAATCGCTACTAAAATCTTGATGTGAAAAAATCCATTTTTTATGAAAATTTTGAGTGAATTTAAAAATATCTAAAGATGAAAATTTAAAACCGAATATATCTTAAAAACTGCTTAATGCGATTAGAAATAACATATCGTTCACCGTTTATCAATTGAGCAAATAGAAGTCGAGAATTTTGTGTTTGAATGAAGTGACAAAAAATTAACCGTTTTCTAGGAAACTTCCTAGTAATAAGTACAACCCTAAAACACCATAATTTTTCATAAAAAATATTTTGATTCACACTTGTTTATGATGTATCACGAAAATATTGCCATTATTAATGACTTATACTTTATTGTAGCTCTTTGCCACCAATTAATCTTCATCCAGTACCGATAACTTTCATTCGTTTGCGTTTATTCTCTACTTTTGCGAATTAAGAAGAGCAACAGAGGGTCTTAAAACATATACGTGTGTTAATACACGAATTATCGTTCTTATCGGATCAGCATTATTTTGCAATGAAATATTTATTTCTTAGGTAGGCTGTGTGTTGGAACGTATTTGTGTGTGCTTGCTTATTCAATCTACCGGAAGATTCTTCTGTAAAAAATATTTAAAATGTAGCGTGAAATTTATTTTCCCAATGGAAGAAGGAGATTAAATTTCTGTTCTTTCTTTTTTCTTTTTGCATGCATGCCATGAAATTCTTTTGCTTATTCAAATCTGTGTGCTTTTAGAAATAGGCATAGATGTCAAGATGATAGAAATTGTTCTCGTTTTGAGGTATTTGTATAATTTTTTCTCGCAATCAACAACGCCACCTTCCAAGTGAGATACAATTTTCATTATCCATCTTGCTTTCGTGCTTGAAGCATGTAAGCACTTCGAATCTCTCTGTGTGATGTCATTTATAGCAGACGTCAATTTCTCAGTTTCCCTCGAGAGCAAAAATACTGTCGCGCATCAAAAATTAATCTACAACAATGAAAGAATGAATTTATGCGCCGCATTAAATCAACAACACAATGAAAAGCATTGAGAGCTTGTTTCATTTTATTAATGAAGGTTTTATTCGTTCTTGCTTGCAAAGATACATCACCAAACAATGTGGAGTAGATTATGAGTATCGTAAATGCGAAAGCTCTTTTTTAAAAGTTTTCATAATCCTTTATACTTTTTTTGTTTCAACAAAGACTGAGACACTCGTTTAAATAAATTAACTTAAATCAATTGATTTCGATTGTTCCTAATAATTTTTAGTAAATTTTCATCAGCTTTGATAAAGTGTCAAAGCCTTGATCTCCAAAATTGTTGTCATAAGCTTTAAATAAACATGAAAAGTTTTTAAGTGCCATTTGTAGGTAGATTTTATCGAATGGGTTTCATGTTAAAAACATTGATGTATAAATCAAATTTTCCTTTTTGATTTTACTTCAGGATTTTGCACAAACTTTTTTTTCTATGAAAGAAAATTGATAAAAGCAAAAAAAAAAAAAACGCAAAAGCAGCTTTGAAAAGAATTCTATGCATACAATGGAACATGAGATTGACTTATTTTAACCCAACTTGATAGCATTATTCACCATGCCACTTGTAGATGTTTTTTCTTTTTATTAATAAAACTGCAATTTAAAAGCTCAATTGAGATATAGTAGCAAGCAACAACCATTTTTATTTTTAATTGGCGTACTTGAGTATTTTATCAAATGTTTAGCACAATAAATTCTTTTCAAATTGTTATGGCTTCCAAGCCACTGTTGTTGCTATTCTTCTTCTATAATGAGTCCCTTGCTACACTCTTCGAGGCATTTTTTTTTAATTACACATTGAGTAGCGCATGCAGTAAATGTAGGTCAAATTTGAGGCCAAGTTTTGTTGCAAATCAAATTATGCTTCTAAAATAGGAATGTTGCTAATGAAATTTTCATCTTACGAATTTCATAAAAAACATTCCTTTCATATTATGAAGTAAAAAAATTGCTTTTATTTGTTGTCGATCGATTTGTAAATTAAAATTCATTGTTGTGAATCGAATTAAATTGATTTTTCATAAGAAAAATGTCACGCATTTGTAATAAAAATTCAATCATGTTTTATGCGTGAACATTTTTTTTGCTTCTGACTGCTCACCCCTCCAAAATGAATGTTTCAATTTCAACCTCAGTGCAGAAAATATTATATTTTTCTACACTCTTAGTTATCATCGTATAAAAAACCTTCATATCACGGATATTATATCTCTGTGTGTGGAAAGGCGACCCGAATTTTCTACCTATCCATTGTAACACTCCGGTGAAGATAGAGTAAAGGCTAGAAAGAGAGAGAGAAGAGGAAAAAATGACAGAACATAAATATTTTAGTCCTTTCTCCCTCACTCATTCTTTGAGCTTCTTATGGATCGCATATTCGCACAGAAATATACACAAACATAAAAACAGAAACGAACGAGTAGCAAAAAGAGCATTGAAATGAAAAGAAGTAAAAAATAACATTTGGTAGATAGAGAGAAACAGAGATGCTTGGTAGCTTTGTAATCTTAGGAATTATAAAAAAATGGGCAAAGTTCATGTTCATACATGTATGTAGAATTTTATGAATCCTTTGTGTGGACAGAAATTAGTAACATACCAACGACTATATAAAATGTTTATAGTAACTTTTATTCATCATCACAGTGCTTTTTTTGTGAGTATATACTTGTGTTTGATAGTTTTGTTTATGGATAGGGTAAAATAAACTTTTTATACGTAGATCACACACAACAAATCGTGTGAAAAAAAGAGTGGAAATTTTTCCACGGTGTTCGATTCAGTAAGCGGAAACGGTAACATATTGAGAAGAATATATTTCTGTTTAGAGTGCTAAAGATTTTATTTTAATAAAAGTCTCATAAATTTTTTTATAACCGTGACACATCGTACACACCACATCTGTTGCTATTGAATTCGCTCAAAGCAATGTTTTTATACATAAAGACAATGTCACGATTCAAGATTCACAATGTATATAAAAATATTTCCAAAATATGCCGTATGCTTTCATTTGTGATTATTCTTTAATGTTGTAAGGGAAAAAACAACAACAAAGAAGAAAGTGTTGAAAAGAATGGCATGACAGAGAAAAGGGATTTTATCGCGCAAAATTCAAAATCCTTCCTTAATTATTTTTTCAATGTGGGTGGAATGGCAGGCAAAAAAGGAAGTGCATGCAATAAATCTAAACGTTACGACATTGGTTTGGAAGAAGAAAAAAATATTTTCTTGAAGGGTCAAAAACTGCCCAAACAAAGGCCTTTCTTTCTTTCAACTTTTCTTCTTTCTTCTTTTTCATTTCCGTTCACTTTTTTAAAGATTTTCTAATGCTCAAAAGACATTTATGATGTACGACAGAATTCTTTTCCAAAAAAGATCACCGAAAACAGATGATGCCGATAACTTGACTTCTTCTTTTCTTCAACTTTCTTGACATTAAAATACCATCCATTGAATCGATTTTATTTTGAATAAGTAAGAGTAGGTTAATGGTTTGACTAAATCTTTTTTTCATTATTCAAGCAAGCAACAATAAATGACATGACAAAATAAATTTTAATGGAAGTAAAAAAAGTATTGATTTGCCATTAATTTATGATTGTGATTAATTACCTTAGAGTTTTCTATGAATCACTTAGTTTCTTATTCATCAATTAATTCTTTCATCATTCATTCATTCAGTCAGTTAGTTTATCGACTTTGAGCAGTAATTGTTAATTTAAATGGAATTTTGATTTAGCAGAGAGATAAGACTTCAGTGACTTTATATCCTAAAGCAAAATAAAGAAGCAAGTGAATGAAAAGCGTGAGCAAAGAAAATGTGAGAAATGTGTGAAAAGGTAAATCGAATTTTTCCGCTATGTGCAATTTAATTTTCCCATTCATTCTTTCCTGAAACGATTTTGGTACCTTTTTTTGTTAATAACATTTTAATACATGAGAACTGTGCGTTTAATACGTATCAGCATGTATCCAATTACTTACTCTCTTTGAAATTCACTCATGTAAGAAATTCTATTGAAACTTTTCATCAGGTTAGAATTTCTTTGATATCTAAATGCAAAAAGCCTAATCAAAAAGTTTTATCAAGTCATTACTTACTGTTGCATGACATTCATTACCTAGTATATCATGCAAGATATTTTCAGCAAACTTTTTCTAATTATAACTATGTACTGACTATGAACCATAATAAATGATAACTAGGCTCTCTTTATACTCTGTAATTTGTTAATTTGCATAATACTCGTGTTTATTCATCTTACATCTTTTACTCTTACTTTATTTAATTAAAACTATGTAGTTGAATAAGTCAAATTTAATCACTAATTTTAGGTAAAATTTAAAATATCCTGGTTATCACTGAATAAATATAAGATATGTCTACTAGATTGAATGTTTCCTTTGTTATCGCTTACGTTTGACCAAAGTTCTCGAATTTTTGTAATGTATTCACTTCTCACACTTTCAGTCATTGTTTTCGGTATTGACAACTGTATGTGACAAGGGTGAGCTTGTAGTTGAAGAGTGTTATCTGTATGGATGTTGATTATGTCGGAAGTATTATGTAATTTTCGACAGCCAATCAAATTCACCCTCAAATTTTTATTGTTCATATTAAAGAGCAGGTATTTCATAGAGAGAAAGGTCAGTTCATGTTGATATGAAAGATTCAAATTTATCAAATTTGAACATTGATGTAGAGACCTAAGAATGTCAAGTATTTCATTCTCATTGAATTTCAATGCAGATAAATTTAATTCTCGCAATGCAATTGAACAACCTGAGGTAATAAAGCTTACAATTGTAGCACCGAGGTTTGATTCCATTGAGCATCGTTCCAAATTCAGTGACTCAATGATTGTCGCATTCAAATTTCTAAAGACATCTCTTAAGCCATTCAATGAAAAGTGATTGTAACTGATATTAAATTCCTTTACGTTATTCAATATCACCATGTCATTGCCATTTACAAGTTCACATGATGTTAAATTCACCGATGTTATCGATTTATTTCGACACAATTCACTCAAATGTCGTAGTGAATTTGACATGATGGGATTGTAGCTGAGCTTTAGGCACTTTATTTCCGTAGGGTTTGTACTTTTAAGAAGTGTTCCACAGAAATGTTCAAAACCTCTCTCACTTATTGCATTTCCACTTAAGTCTAAATATGTAAGACGTTTAAGAGTAATAAGAGTTTGTGAAAGATATTTAACTCCTTCGTCTTGCAAGAAATTGCTAGATATATCAAGATGTACGAGACAATTCTGATGCTGTAATGCTTTAAAGATAGGTCTTGCAATCATAGGACGTAAATTTTGATTCGAGAGGTCGATGCTAATTGCCACACGATTTAACTCCAAAAGGTCGTTTATTTCGCGATCAACGCCTACATTATTAAAGTGAAGAAATTATAAATAATAAAAGGATTCATAAATCTCCACTGATGAAGATTAGCGACAAAAATTTTTTTACGTACCGCATTTATATTCAGAGCATGCCTCGAGGTACCTGTTTGAGAGTGTGGGTAGCTTCCAGTCTAAAATCTCAGAAAAAATCAAATTCTCTTCTGTCAAACATCCAAGAATGAGACTAAGTGAATCTGCCTCAATTAAAGTTGCACCGTCGGCTGTCTTTAATTTCAACTCAGGTCGAATACCTTTTAAGCTGTCAAGAATTATAATTAAATTTGATAAGTAAGTTGAGTAGGGAGACAGAATTCAAGAAGAAGAATATGAAAGAAGAGATGACGTAAAAAAGTTTTAATTATATTTTTCACACATCATCATCATTCATTGATAAAAAAATATATATATAATGAATGCTTACCAATAATATCTTCTCGCAGACTCGTCAATTAGCCAACTAATCTTTAATTCATTAGCTGCATCTTTATTAATAGGAACAATTATTTTCTCTTCATCGATTTGAACTTTGATTATTGTTTGCTTTTCTACTTGATTGCTTACAATGCCGCTGCTGATGTTTCGATTATAACTCTCATTCAAACTTGAATTATGTGATGATGAAAGTGCTTTAGTAGGTGAAGAATAAGAATTTCTTGTGCCATCATCGTATTCGATGAAACGTGAAAAACCTGCATCAAGTAGAGACGATTGATTTAAATTCGAACCGCGCCTTTGGATTTTTGCTGAATTTGAATTGCGTCTTATTTTCTTTTTAGAAGCATCACCACCATTAGTATTCATCATCAAATCGAATGCATCCAGAGAATTGATATCGAAATCAGATAAACATTCTACGTTATTTTCAATATCATCATCGACTTCATTCGCAAGTGAATGGCTCGAGGGGATGCGTGACAAATTGGATTTTTGAGAAAAACAATCGATTAAAGTTGTAGAAGTTTTCTCATTTGTGGACGACTTTAAACAATTTTCATTATAAAATTTTTGTTTCTTTCGTGTTGGACCTAAATCATCATCAAGCCAATCATCTAAGTCAACCTCTTGCTCTTTTAAATATGCTGACCTCTTTTTTATATTGCTACTACTGCTGTTGTTACTTTCAACAGAATCGTCCTCGGAAAATTTTATGTCTTTATGAGGATGCTTTAATTTTTGCATAACATTTTTATATTCGAGTCGTGCGGTCTTCTTGATACTCTCCTCATTCAATTTTTTCTTTTTCTTGTCTCCTCTTTTTTCATCATTGTCGTGTTGTTTTTCTTCTTTATCATAACACACTTCATCATCAGTGTCATCTAAAAAATTTGTATTAAATCTCATGTCGTTCCGGTGTTGCTGTTGTTGTGATTGTGACGATGATACTTGTGAGTTTTTTGACTTTCCGGTAGAATAGCCACTAGATACAAATGACGAGACAACTGACGCTTTATTATACGTGTCAATTCCGACTTTCTCACATTGCTCGACCAAACGGTGTTTAATATCTTCATAGAATTCTCTCTCAGATGCAGTTAAGTTTTCACAACTGTTTGCATACCAATTAAGAAGAGCATCAAGGGGCGTTAGATTATCATCGGTCTTTATTGTAGCTTTTGCACCACGCTCGAGTAATAATTGAACGACACTCAGATGACCATTTGACGCAGCATCATATAAAGGACTGATTCCGTCGCAATTTACACCGCCTTTATCATTAATTGATGACTGAGCACCGTTGTCCAGAAGCAATTCGACTATATCACGAAAACCATGATTCGCTGCTTCATGTAAAGGCAACCAACCGGCATTATCACGAACATTTACGGCATGACCTTGGTCCAAAAGCATTTTTACTAATTGATAATTTCCATTAATACACGCTTCGTGTAATCTTGTTTCACCTTTGGCATTTTTCTTAATGGCTATTGATCTTTTTTTGCGCACCCCACTTGATCCTTTTGGCGTATGTCGTTGTCTTTCATCATCTGATGACTCAGCATCTGTTGAAAGTTCAAAATCTATGTCGTTTAAAACATCACAACTGTCGAGTAAATCTTCGCTTAATTCATCTGTACATTCCACATTCAAATTGATTTCGCGTTCAGCAGCTTCATTTTGTAATATCTCAGCAAGACTTATCATTTTGTGCTCCTTACATATGGTAATAAGTCTCCTTAATACGATTTTCTCTAAAGAAAGATCATCGCATTTTCTCGCTTCGCACAACGCCTTCCTAAAAACAGCATCGACCTCCCAAAAGTCTCGCTTGGACGAGTGTAATAAATTTCCCATACTCATGAGAGTTGAGCATGCTTCTTTTGGCTCATCTTTTATAAGCTCATATTCTAAGTCTAAATATTTCTGAGCCTCCTCATATTGTTCCATATCAATATAGGTCTGATATAAGCTCACATAAATAGGGATTAATTTTTTTCCAGTCTCACCATTCAATTCAGCTGATTCGAGCATTTTCTGATAAAAATCAATCGCTTTTGTGTAGTTTTTCAGTTTACACGAGCCATCGCCAAGTTTCTCGAATAAATTTTTTCGTTTTTCATAATCAAATGAGTCTGTCACGACAAGCTCATCTTCATATTTGCATAATGCATGAACAATTTTCAATTGCTTTTGAATTGTCTCCATATCACTGCGCACCGAGGTTTTGAATTTATAAGCCTTCTTTAAAACTTGCTTTGCACTTTGATAATCTGAATTTTTAATTAAGAGTTCACTCTTTGCCAGCAAAGTCTCGCACATTTTCATTTTATCATCACTTGAATCGAGTCTCTTTGCAACTTCTATTGCATTATTGTACAATTGCATTGCATTTGAAACATCTTCATTTTTAGCTGCAATTCCTCCTAAGCACATCAAAGCTCGATGTTGTGATTCGTACAAGTCGTTTGATGTACTAATTTTAAGAGCAGTTTTATAATAATTTGTTGCTTCCTCGAGTTTAATTTCATGTTCCTTCGTTACACCAAGATTAAGATATAATCGAGATTGCATATCAGCCAGTTCATATTTTGATACTGATTTACCGAGACTTAAGATCGAAAGTTAAAGAAAAAAATAAATTGTCCTATATGTCTTTATCAATCATTTTCATAAAAGTTAAATTACTTACTCTTTACTTATCAACAAACTCTTCAAGAAAGCTTTTTCTGCTGATTTGAAATCTTCTTTTCCATTATTATAGTCATCTGCTTCTCCTCCAATCAATAAATAACACCTTCCTATAGTGGCATATGCTCGTTGGATTTCTAACAAGTTGTTTTCCTCTTTTGCAAGTTTCAAATATAATTCTTCATGTTTTAATGCGTCTTTGAAACTTCCTTGTAACATTAAAACTTCTCCAATCATTCGATTTGCTCGTGCATAATCAATCTTGCTTTTTAATTTTTCATAAATTTTTGCTTCTTCTTTAAATTCATTTAAAGATTTCACATATAGTGCTTCACTTGCGTAATAGTTTCCTAATTTATTACATGCTTCTGCTTCAGCTTTCTTGTTACCATCTTCTATCGCTTTCTGTTTTTTCTTCATAAGTCCTATCATATATGAGTGAATTTTATAAGATTATGAAATTTTCATTTAAGCTCAGTTTATAGCTTACGGTTTAATTCCATTATATAATAACGTTATGCTCTTGTGCACTGTTGTTAATTAATATTGATTACACACAAAATTAATCTCTAGAGACAATTTTTCAATTTAAATAAAACTTAATTCAATTTTGATAATCTTCTTTCACAATAATTTGTTTATAAAAATTATTTTTGAGGTTAAATTTGCCAAAGATGAAATCTTTTAAAATCTTTTTTAAAAGCACATACAATCCTTAGATTATTACTTAAATAAACCAAAGAATCCTTTATGTACTAAGAAATGGATGTTTGTAAGCAGAAAAATGTTTCATTTTAGATATTTTCGAAAAATTCGAAATCATTTGTTGCTTGTTTTGATTTTTTCGAGTCTTAAGTATTTGTTAATTTTCTAAAGATATGCTAACTTTTGCAATGATTAAACCACATGTAGTTAAAAATCCAATCGCTCTGAATAAAATACTACAAACAATTGAAGATAACAGTTTTAAGATTGTTCGTAAAACACGAATAAAATTTAATCAACATAGTGCTGAAAAATTTTATGAAGAACATAAAGGAAAGTTTTATTTTAATCGTTTAATCACGTTCATGATGAGGTAAATTTAACAATGCACACGTGTGAAGAATAATTGGTTTAATTCAATAAGCTGGTTTTAATTTACAGTGGTGAAACAGAGGCTTTAATTTTAGAGCGAAATGATGCAATAAAGAAATGGCGAGAATTACTTGGTCCTACGAAAGTTTTTAAAACAATTTACAGTCATCCTGAAAGTATAAGAGGACTTTATGGCATAACTGATACGAGAAATGCATGTCATGGCTCTGATTCGGAACAATCAGTAATTGAAGAAATTAGAAAAATTTTTCCTGATTTTGAGTTTGATCCAAGTGTTAAAAGCAAATTTGTGTAGTGAAAACTATTTAAATTAAAATTAAGACGAAAGCCAAATTGATAATTAAAAATAAATAAAGAGAGAGAGAAATAATTTGTGAATAGAGTTATCATGTAATTTTAATACTTCATCATACATTTAGTCGCTAATGTATTAATACGTGACAAAATGTTCTACATATTTTCTTCTGTATAAAACAGTCACATCACAAAACAATTACAGAGCGACCTATACACCTAGTAGTTGAGAGAAAATAAACAAACACTTGAGTAGTGAGAGATAATTTTCAGTGTATGCTTGTTATATAGAATTTGATAAGAAAATTTTAAAGATCAAACTGCAAAAATTGTAATTAAAATAATACGAAAATGTTTGATGTTTTAGTTTTTGGGTCATGTATGATTGATTTTATTAGGTAAGTGAAATAATTCATTTGAGATTGATGATTTTAAAAATTTAAATTTCAAAGCTATGTTAATCGAATGCCAAAATCGGGTGAAACAATTCATTCTCAAGGGTACGAGGTTGGATTTGGTGGCAAAGGTGCGAATCAGGCAATTGCATCAGCTCGCTTAGGATGTAAAACAGCTATGATTGGAAAAATTGGAAACGACGGTTATGGCAAAAAATATAAAGAACATTTTGAGAAGGAAGGAATAAACACAGATTTCCTTGAATCTGAAGGAGAACATTCCGGTGTTGCATTGATTATTGTGAATTCAATAGATGGTAATAATCAGATTGTAATAAATGCCAATGCAAATAAGTACATGAGCGCTGATATTTGTGAAAAAGCAAAAAATATCTTCGAGCAATCAAAGGTTAGTATATGTGTATGTATGTATGAAAATAAATGATGCGGAAAAAGCTTTTCCCATTCAATTTTCCTCTAAATTAGATTTCGACTTCTGCTAGCTACTTATCATAATTTTCAATAATATTGTTACATACATGTATGTAATTTCAAAGAAAAGTAATTTATGATATATATACTCATTTTGCCTTCATTTAGATCCTAATTTGCCAATTAGAAATTCCTTTAGACGCAACAATCAAAGCACTGAAAATGTTTAATGGTCTATCAATTCTTAATGCTGCTCCAGCTCTCGAAAATTTACCCAATATTGCCTACAAATTGCCAAATATCTTCTGCGTAAATGAACTCGAAGCCGAGGAATTGACAAAAATTACATTCAATAAAGTAGAAGACGCCAAGCAAATAATTCAATCTTTGATTCGCGAGAAAGGCTGCAAAATTGTTATTATGACTCTCGGAAAATATGGTGCCGCACTCAATATCGAAGAGGAATCTGATAAAAAAATCTATCATGTACCAGTTCCATCTAAAAACAATTTAGTTGTTGACACAACAGGTATGTGCGCGTATATAAAATGAGATAAAGCAGACTCAAGTTCAAATGTTCTCTCTCTCTCTTCTTATTTATTCTAAAATTAGGGGCAGGTGATTGTTTCATAGCTGCATTGGCTTACTTTTACTCAAAATATCCAAAAGCATCACTCTTACAAAAAGTAGCAGCTTCAATTTCAATTGCGACTCATTCTGTTCAATATAAAGGTACACAGTCAAGCTATATCAATTTTCCAAATATCGATCCATTAACTGAAAAGTTTGAGCATCATGAACTTTAAATCATTTTCAAATTTTAATTGTTTTAATATCTGCTGCAAATATAAATTACCATTTCGTAATTCGTAAGAAGCCATATTAAAATACAACATAAATTAACTAACACAAAAATATTTGTGAATGTAACAAAACTAAGATAGCTATGAAGAATGTGAAAGATTAAACAATAAATGAGGATTAAAAATCCACTCAAACTGTAAATAGGTCCACGTAAATAGTACCATTTTCTTGGATGAAAGCAGTTTCTTATCACTGTCTCTTGAAGATGAAATGAATTTGCATGTCCCAAAGAAATCAACAAAATTCCAAATAGAAATCCATTAAGTGAATATCTCTGGTTTGTGACTGCAAAAAGAAGAAGAAAAAAGAAATATTATGAGAAAGGTACAAGCAACATTGAATTAAGATTAATGACATTTTAATTTGATTTAAACGTTAGATATTAAAACTTACATAAGTACCCAAAGAATTTTGCAAGCAATCCAATCAGATGAAAGTAATGAATGAAATTTTGTCTAAGAGATTTATGAAATTTAAGGACAGCAATTGAATAAATGATCCAACAAAATCCCATTAAGGCAATTAAGAATATAACACTCTTATGTTCTTCAAATCCATATTGTTTTACTGCTTGATTGGGCATTATAAATGAAGAGTAAAGTAAATAAGAGAAAATGTCGATTGATTTCAATATGACAGCAGGATAAAAACGAATTATTTTCAATGAACGCTTCAATGGGTTGGTTATTTGACGACAGGCGACAGTGATTGCATTTTCATATTTGTGGATAATGAATGATTTGATAAATTTATAGTATTCATTACTTTGTTTCTGTTGCAACTCATGCTTTCTATTAATTTCCTCATAAATTGAATCTAAAGTAGTATCAGCAAATTCTTCCCCTTCCTCTTCTATCACTTCCTCTATAGCCACATCGATAGGAAATGAAACTTCCTCACAATCGTTTTCTTCTTCAGCTATAGTCTCTAAAATTTCAACTCCATCTGAATTCATTATCCGGTGACTGTCCAAAATTTCGAGAAAATGGTCATCATTTATTTTATTTTCATTTTTGTTATTAAGAACATGATTGGAAGGATTGTTCCATTTCACTGAATCGAGTAAATCTGATGGATATTTTATATCGATATCTGGATGAAAATCATAAGACGCTGATGCTGCGATATCGGCATATCGAGATTCATAGTTTTTCTTTATCAAATCGACTGGAAATTTCTTTTTCATTACACCATTATTTTCATCATTTGTTTTACTTCCATTTCTCTCATTCACTACTATTATTGCGATTGGAATAATGTGTAAAATAAGTGCTCCAACAATTAACATTGTACAATTGTAGCAAAACAATTGCAAAATAAAGTGAATCATCAATGGATAGAAAAATTGCGTCACAGCACCCGAAAATGAGTAAATGAAGTTTATCAAATGTAATCGCTCGTTATTTAAAATTCCACTAATTACTACAAATACACGACCTAAAATAACACATGAAGACATGCCTAGATAGAAAAATAGATAGGACAAAAATACACACACACACACATTAGGAGAGCTTTGATTAAAAAAAAATATTCTTTCTCTCTTACCTCCAAACACACCGTAAAGAATAACGATGAAAACAAAATTCGCGTTAAGATAAGCAAATGTCATTCCAGCAAGAGATATAGCTGTAGCTAATATTAGTGTTGAGACGATTATGACATTACGATTTGTCAGGCGTATAACAGTCGATGAAGAAGACGAGTGTGATGAGGGTGATAAAAGTGAGTTGAATAGCCAGGGTGTAACGAGTAGATATATGGCATTAAATATTATTGGTATCCATATTAGAGCGATGTTAGCGTCAAATTTGTCTTTATGATGAAGATAAATTGTTACGTAGCTATAAATGGGTGATGACAATAGGACATTCATTATTAGACATCCAAATAATTTCCATTTTATACTTTTCCTAAACTTTGTGTTATTGCTCACTTTTCTGTTTTTCCTGCTTTTATGCTTATGTTGCTGGTTTTGTGCCTTTTCAATATTGTCAATCACATGCTGAACTTGATTTTCATTATCATGGTCTTCTTCCTTGTAATAGCATATTATATCGTAGACATTATTATTGTTGCTGTTATTTATGTTATTGCTATTATTCGATTTATCGACCATCTCGTTGCCCTTTTTTATTTCATTCGCTCTCTTTCTTTTTTCGGCTTTCTATTGTTCTCTTTTATTTCATTCTCAATTATAGACCTATCAATAGCAGCTGATACTGCTGATAAAACATAGTAATGAGTTTTAATTATACACCCCTCAAGTGATTTTCCCTTTTTGTCTCTCTTTTAATTCAATTCACAAGAGCAAACGCGTTGAAGTGACTGACAACGATATTCAATTAGAACTGAATATAAATTAAATTTACTATCAGTTCCTACACTCCTTATCATATTAAATCAGTTATTATCTTTATCTTATCATTTCTCTTCGTTCGTTCGCTTCGCTCTTGCGCTTGATGGATAAATATATTTATGATGATACTATTTTATATTTCGCACTGTGATATTGGACGGATGGATGAACATGTGTGTTGTTTGGTCTTATGGGAAATTCCTAACATATCTATAAGAAGCATGTAGGAGGTGGATGTGCATTTTATTCTAACTTTTCTATCTTTTCAACAACTTTTTTTCCAATGACGTTTTATAAGTATGATGGACGGGTATACTAGAGAGTTTTGATTTAATTCGTTCTCAAATGCACTTAAAAAGTTTGAAAAATTTTATCTTTTCAAATCATGGTAGGAAACCCATATTTGAAAAATGGATGATAAAAGTTTAACATTTTCTACAATTTTATCTGTACGAGTCTGTAAATGATTTTAAATATTTTTATGCACATTTCATTTTTATTTTACAATTTGAATTTTATTTCCATAACAAATGTGTCTCATTCTCTTTATTTTGCTTGATTAATGTTAGTCTCTCTGCGGCATGTCATTTTGTTTAAATCTACTTACTTTTTTTGTTTTGTAGTTGTTGTTTAGAGTGCAGGTGTTTTATGAATGAAAAATAATTTTAAATTACCATTTATAAAGTGACAAAAAAAGGACATAAAGTTCCTTTTAAATTGAAATTCTGTCTGAAAATATTTTGCAATAAAATTAAGAATTTTTGTTTTTGCATAAAAAGAATCGTTAAAAGTTTTCTTATTTATTCTGTTGAAAATTTCTCAGTTAAAAAAGAAAAAGTTGTCAGAAAATGAAATAAAAATTATTCTTATTATCTTATTTCTTTTTACGGCCTCCTCTTTTACCTGTTGCCTTCGGTGGAGCTTCTGTCATTCGTTTTTCTCTACCTCTTGCAACACGTGCATTTTTTTCCAAACGTACACGAATAGTTGGCTTTTGTTGTCGTTTAGGTGCTTTCTTTGGTGGACTATCATTTTCCTCTGACGATTCATTTCCTGATGCATTGTTTTCTTCCTCATCACTTGAATTATTTGTAGATGACGAGGAAGAAGTTGTTGATGCTAAACGTCGCTTACGCTTCTTATTTGGTTGAATATTTTCATTATCACTCGATTGTTGAGTTTCATTCGATTTTGTTTCATTCATGCTAACATCATCATCATCATCGTCATTTTCAAATGTTTGACTTCTCGCACTTGCTTGACTTCGCACAATTGCATCTCGAAGTAATTTATTTTCAATGTGAAAATCACGCACTTCACCAGGATGCAAATGTTTTGACAATGTTGTTTTTGCAGCTGCATCAAAATTTAAAACTTGTGTATTAAAGGTCTCGATCAAAAATATCATTCTTGGAATTGTTTTCGTTTCTTTATTCATTATAGCGTCACGCTTTTTTGTGCGTGCTTTTAAATCGTCTTTCTTTCCTTTATCGAATTCCTCCTCCGCAGCATTTTCAATGTAAGGTGCTATGCTGTAAACACAAGCAGCAAATTTCTTAGAATATTTAATCAGATTTTCTAAACCAATAGATTCGCAATTGATGTTCTTGATATCATGATGTTTACGGAAATGTTTCATTAAGTTTACAAGACAATTGTAATAAAGTTTAATGATGCCAGCAACTCTTTCAATGTTACGTGTTGAGATTTGAAATTTGCAGCTTGCAATTCGCTCAATTGACTTTCCCAATGAAATTACCTTCGTACAAATTGCCGTTGCAAGTGATTGTAGTGCAGTACAAGTGTCATCATGAGACTCTTGACCTCTAAGTTGAGCGTGTGCATTGAAGCTGTTTGATCTCTTAATGTAGATTTCAACGACAAGTATTTGATCCTTTATGAATTCTATAAATTCTGAAAAGGCTTCATCAACAACACCAGCTTGTTTCGTTATAATGGCAAAATTATTCTGTGATGCACATTCTGGTTCATTAATTGTTCGTCTATATTGATAACAACTTGCAATCTTATGTGCAACACAATCTATTAATAAAGCATTTTCATGTTGATTGATACATTGTATGAAAAGCTTTATTACAACAGCAGCAATAGATTTATTTTTCACATTAGTTTTCTTCGCGAAATTTAATATCCAATTAAAGCATTCTCGACTAATTGTTGCTGAGTTGAACTTACGATAGAGTAATTGAAGAGATGTGAAGAGATTGTTGAGAATTAAAGTGATGCTTGAAGAATTTTCTATAAATTCAACACTTTTCTTTTCTTGTTCAAAAATCCACTCAATGATTTGATGAATTTTTTTTATAACTTCAAGCAACATGGAATCATTTTCATCATCCTGATTGTGACTATGATTGTTATACACGTTCGTTTGTGTCATAGATTTAAGAAACTGATTAAACTTTTCACTTTTTCCAGTGAACGTCGTTTCCATAGCTTGTATTAAATACTTGAATGCATTACTAAGTGATGCAGCACAATCACTGCTATAATTATTGTGAAGTGAAATGAAATTGTCTGTGTGTAATTGCTGGTAGAAAATTGTTGAGCATGAAAGAAATGAATCAAAGATTGAACGACTATATTTCATCTTACTATGCTCTGATGAAGTTTCTAATTCTGCAAGTTTTTGACTTGTCGTCATTAAAACAAAATGACAAAAATCCTTGTTTTGTTTAAATTCTTTCATTCTTTCGTTTTGATTGTCATTAAAAATTGCTTTAAGAAAAGGTACGCACTCTTTGAGATTCCATATACATTTTGTCCTTGTCTCCATTTTTTGTGTACTTTTTTTCAATTCTACATCAGGCATTGTTGCTGCTTTTTTATCTGATTTTGTTGATTTCTTGTTACTGGCTTCAAGCATCTTTTTATGTTCTTTTTGTATTTCCAGATATTTTTCAAAAAGCATTAAAACCTTTGTCACATACATTTCATTATTATGTGTTGTTATTTGATAATAGCAATAAAGCATAAGAGCTTCGCAACAATTGAGAAACTGCGCCATTATAATAAAATTCTTTTGATCAATATTACTGAAAACATGCAACTGTTCTTTTGTCGCATTTATGCATTTTTCAATTAATTTTGATAGGATTTCTTCATAAATATTTACATCGCAATTTAACTTTTGATGATGCTCTTTCGTAATGACTATACAACTTATCATAAATTTCAGTAACTGCCCTAAATCATCCATTATAATTAAATTTCCATCATCATTTTCTTCGTCTTGTTTAAAAAGTTTGTCAAAGTCCATAAGCATTTCCTCATCACAATCAAAGTACCTAAATGCGGTAATTAAATTTTAAGTTAAATCAAGACAGACAAGAATGGAATATCAAATAAGATTGTTTAAAAGGATTCAAAACTTACATTCGAAAGTGTCCGTTGAGAAATTCAAAAACGTTTGAAACAATGAAGCTATTGGCTTGAATTGAATTAAGAAGCGACTCATATAGCATGACTTTTATCTCATTGTTTTCAGAAAAACATTTTCTCAGCAATCCCAGAATCTCTAGCATAATAATTTCTACTTGACGTATGTTGTTATTTCGGTTAGAATTGGCGCTGATGGCAATTTGTGATTGTGTCAACGAAAACATTGATATATTGTGTGAGAAGCGAGACTGAGTTGAAGTAGATGCACTTAAACGTGATGATGGCTTCGTAAATTTTCTCAACATGATGCAGAATGAAAAAATGGCCATTTTTCGAATTTCAACATTTCGTTGATACATTGCTTTTTTCATCACTTCTATCATGAGATCTCTAAGAGAAATAGATTTTGTTATTGCTGTGAAAATAACACTTTCAATTGACAATGCGGTATCCAGATCTAATTCAGGTAAGTCTTCTATCAGTTTCTGCAATGCCATTTCACTTGCACTTACATCGAGATGTCGATTTTGCACAAGACTGGAGAAACACTCAATTATTGGTCCCTTATTCTTTTCACAGAAAAGCATTTTTACCACGATTCGTAAAATGTCTGAAGTGAATTCTGTTCGGTTTTTGATAATGTCATTTAGAAAATCGATGGCAAATTTATTTAGAGCTGGTGACGCTTTTGTTTTCAATAACAAGAAAACCAAGCCGAAAAGACCATTTAAAGCAACATCTTGTCGCAATGAGCATGTATTTTCTTTCAACATCCTCAATAATGAGTCAGTATTCACTGCTTCAATCGGATCAATTGATTTTGCCCATCCACTAAACTTTAATATTTGCCGATGCTCTTCATTGAATTTAAAAACTTGCTTCATGAATGGCAAAATAGTAGATTGATTGAGTCGAAAATTACCTTGTACCGAGGAAGATATTTTAGCAATTGATACCAAAATTGTAGAAAGGAAAGGTGAAAGCACAAAATGTGGAGTAAACTCAAGAGCCTAAATAGAATGAAAAATAATTCATGAATAAATAATTCATTACATCAAAATATATATCAGCACCAATAAAATACAGAGTTGATAAAATTTTCAAAGGTATAAAATAAAAATTCATAAAGAATCTTCAACCCTGACATAATGAAATGAATGAATGAATGTAGAAGAGGGAATTTTCTTCATCTCACCTTTAATGCTGTAGCTATATTCTTTTCTATATTTGTGAACTCTGCTACATTCTGAAAGTGATAAATTGTTGTTTCTTCTGCATGAACTAATCCTACTGAACTTGTTTCTTCAATATCATCAGGGGCACTCTCATATTCGTTAAGAAGAAATCTATATCGGCGCTTATAAAAATATTTGTCTAGTGCAAGCAATGGCATTATTATTTGATTATAATTAGCTTGTTGAAAGATCACGAGTGACAAATTGCCAATATCTTCATGATTTACTTTTTCAATGAGGCCACATACTTTTATAACTAAAGAATCTTGCTGTGTGGGTGAAATTTCGATATCTCTGTGGAATGAGCGAAAAAACACAAATATTATTGATCGATTGTTAAAAAGTTTCTTATTTATCAGACACCTACTTGAACATCGACATCAATGTGGTCAGTGTGGCTAAAGCAAAATCACTTTTTAGGATGTTTTTAATCATGTCATTTGCTGCTTCTTTTCCTGTCATTGTTGATTCATTATCTTCCGTTTCAAGCACTTTTGTACTATTTTTTTGTAAAATTTTCAAACAAAGTGGCAATATGTCTTTCCAAAACGGAGCTCTTTGGTCACCAATCTTAAGACATTCCGAACATAAAAGAGAGACTTTTAGTGAAAATTTGAGTGATTTATTTGGCAATTGAAGTAAAAAACGATTAATGAAATCTTGATATTCTCGCAATGAAAGAGCATCCCTATTAAGCTTCGGCAGTACTTCCTCAATGATTTTAAACAACTTTTTCTCATCTTCTATTTCGCATATTGCATTCCAAAGGATCAAGCAATCAGAGTTTTTATTGTTAGCTAATTCTACAACAATATCACTGATATTTTTTGCTTCAAGCAGTTTTAATTTATCTTGACGTTTATCTTGAGTACATTTTATAAAATTTGTAATAAATTTATTTGAATCAACCATTTTATTTCAATGTCAATACTAAACTGAATTCACCTTAATTTGCGAGGGAAACTATTTGTTCATAATATTATGAAATCAGGTATTATCCGTTAAAATTCAAAAATAATTTTTCGAAGATCGAGCAATAAAAAGCTTTCAGTCCCCTATTGACGGTTATTTTCAAAAAAAAGTTTTGTGCAAAAATATTCACTTGATTTTTAAAATCATTTTAAAAATGAAAATCTATACGTTTGAAGATAAGACATTCTTAGAAAGAATTGAAGATTTTAATGTAGTTTTAGAAGAAAGTAGTGGAGGTTCAATTCGAGACGAATGGAAGGATTTTTTGGCTGTAACAATGTAAGACGACATAACATGCAACTCTTCTTATTTAATGTCTGCAGATTCTTCATATAAATATACTATATTTAAATATTATGTTTTAGAGAACCAGCTCATTATAAAGCTATTTGGAAGCTATCAAAAAGTACTTGTGAAATATTCAATGTAAAATACCCAATTGAAGTTTTTGGTGAAGTACAACAAACCGATTTTGAAGAATTAACAGTAGACTTTTGTGTTGAGCGAGTTCAAAATGATAACATACATCTTCCAGAAATTTGCCAAGTACCATTAGATGAAATTTTCCCAACAATACACCAAGAACATAACACCCTCAATATTGATATTACAGCAAAACATTTAGACAGTTTTCGATTTTTCTTCAACTATGTGTATCTTCCATTTGATAACGATGATGACTTTGCAACTAAAAATCTAATTCCTCGGGTAAAACTATTTTATGATTTAAAAAACAAGCAACTAAGCAAAGCAATGTCATCTTATGTTCGACAAATCATTGCGGAGGTGAAAAACATACAATTTAAACGAGAGGCATTGAATAACTCTATTGATGAACTTGAAGAAGAAAAGAAAGACTCAAAAGAGACAATTGCCAAACTTTTAAAACTACATCTACGAATGAACAAAATCAAAAATGAATTTGAGATACTGATGAATCCAGATATGCGTGATGCTTATGAACTAATTAAATTCGGTCGAAAACATGAAGACACTAAGAAAACTTACGTATTAACAACAAACGGAACAATAAACGAGCAAGTAAAATTACTTGAACAACTGAAAGAAAAAATTTCTTCTCAAACTGCTGTAAATTGGACGACATCGTTAACTGATACAATTACATATGCTACATCAGAATCGGAGATATTTATTCCAAATGGAAAATATACATTAAATTTCTTGGATTATATTAATGGAAACATTCTATTGAGTGGTGTAACAAAGATATCATTTGACTCTATTAATCTTGACAAGTCAGATACAGAATATGCAATAATTGCTTCAAAAGAAGATTCTTCGCTGCTCTTTGTCATTGATGGAGATGTACGATTTGAAAATTTAATCATTGATTGCAAAAATGTTCAAACAGGTTTTTTAATTAAAAGTGGAATGGTGGTGCTTAAAAATTGCTTAGTAATTGGTTCGGATCTATCAAGCGTTGCAGAAGCGTTTAATGTTTCAGGAGATAGTTGTTTAACTCTTATTAATTGTAAAATATCAAACTTCTCAATTGGCATTAATATAGAGCAATCAAAGTTAGAATTAAACAACAGTGAAATTGAAAACTGTGGTATTGGAGTGAACATCATGGAAGATCCTGCAAAAGTCCTTATAAATAATTCATCAATCATTCACTCTTTGAATGGAATTCTAAAGTATTCTGAAAAACTGAATGTTGACACCAAAATGATTGATTTAACAGAAACAAAAGAATTAGAAGAGTAAGTTTTTCTATGCATTATTTTCTTTTTAATTTATTTATGAGTTCTTTTTCTTAGATTTGGTTTGAACATTTCTGATAATTCGAAAACGACAGTGCAAATTATCTCAAAACTTATCAAAGGAGTTGAAATAGATATAGAAGAAGATAATGAAGAGGGAGACGTTGTAATGGATGATGACTCTTGATCACTTCCATGTATTTTGAGAACACATTCCTTTATATTAATTCTACTTGATCTAAATTTCATTATTATTATATACAGCTTTTTCGTAAAAACTTGATTTAAGAATATAAGTGAGAGAAAATCAAATAAAGAATATTTTACTAATAGATTTATGATGTTGACACATATTTTACTTCATCAAAGGCTTTTCTTGCTTTCTTTAATTCTTCATTCATGGTTAATAAGTCCTTTACACGAGCATATTTTCGTTGATCTTTTCTTACTAAAAACACAATGTCTTCTACAAATTTTAAATTTCATTTATTTATAAAATTCTTATAAGGTAATCAAAATTTAATATACATACCCACTTGAACTTTTCCTAATAAAAAAGAAAAACTAAGTCATTAAAATCAATCATTATTTGTTGATTTATTTATAAATTTTACCTGTTTTGCCTATTTCGCTTGCCTTATGTGTGATTTCTGTTATGAATTCAATCACAAGGTCTTCTAATAAATCAACACTTTCAGTAAATGGATTCTGATCATCACCGAAGCCATACATCATACATCTTAATTCCTTACTAAATAATCTTTTACGACCAGTAGCTTCATTAAAATCTTCAGGAGTTTCTTCTTCATCAAACTAAAGTGATTTTCGTTTTTAAAATATTTCAATTTTCTATCTATTAAAAACTTACTTCAGGTTGATCAAAAATTTCCTCGGCTGGTAATGTTGTCATTTCTCGGTTTTTAATTCAATTTATAGGATATAAATAAAAAAAATTAAAAATTTGATTCAAAAGATCTTTTTTCTAGAAAAATAAAGTTTGTTGTCAAAGTGCAGGGTTGAATATAAATTTTATTTAAGGGGGCAATCAAAAAATATTATGCTTTTGAAATTTATTGAAATATTCATTTATTTGTTTAGGATTAATATTATTATTAAAATGAAGAAGAAATCTGTCTTAAACTAGATCTTATACACGAAAATAATGATGTTATTGATTATTTTTGATTGACAACCACTGCTTTACCATATCCTCCTCGTCCTGAATCATAATCAGTTCTATATTCGTCTCTTACTTGACCACCACTCTTCCCTCTTCCATATTGTCTGCCTTCGACAAAACCTGCATCCCAATCAACTCTAACAATTCGATCATCTAAACGAGTTCCATTAACATATCGCATTGCAGCCTCAGCATCTTCTCGAGTGTAGTATTCGACAAAACAAAAACCACATGGAGTCTAAAATTGCAAAATAAAACTTTTAAGATTTTCTCATTTATCTTCACTTATTAATAATACCTTCTTGAATTTATCTAATCCCATTATGATTCTTCTAATATCGCCACAACGTGAAAATAATTCATGAATTTGTTCTTCGGTTGTATAAAAAGCTAAATTTCCGACATAAAGTGTAGATGTTTGCTTAAGTAGCTTCTCTTGATCATATCTTGTTCCTTTAAAGTGTTGGTCTCGATAACTACTTAATTCAACACTTACTCCACTATTGCTTGACATTTTATTTTTATTTTAATCGACAAAATATATAAATTTTAGAAAATAATCAAATGTAAACAACTTTTGTGGCTTTGTTCTCTCTGCAGGAAAATTTTATAGGGGGTATATAAAACGGGAAATTTAAATTTTCAAAAATTATCTGAAACCAACTGACACTAAAATAAAAAGATTTTTATTTCTTTCCTTTCTCCTCTCTTTATTTTTCTCTTTTAAATTCACTTTCAATAAGCAGTCAATCTAAAAAATTTGATTATACTTTAAAATAATAAATAAGATCCTTGTGCTATAGAACGAAATTTGACACTCGCTCAAAGAAAAAACTGATTCATGAAAGCAAATTAAAGAGAAAAAGAAATAATTCGTTCTATAATGGAGATCATGTTTAAGTTAAGCAAAAAATATATGAAATAAAAATTAAAGCAACTCTTTTCTCATCTTTCCTTTTTTTGAGTGTTTTGAGCTAGCTAAATATAGATTTAAGTATTGTATTTTACGATTGCCCCTCGGATGATCAACTTGCACTATGGTTTTTCTTTTTCATGTCTGATGTGAAATTCTCGTAATATTCTTCTCTCTGCTTATGAAGCTCTTCTACAAGCTTACGAACGAATTCAGTTTTGAATCTACCTTTTGTATTCACAAAAAATTCCTCATGCAATTTGGGTTTTTCATCTCTCTTCTCGTATTCAAATGCTTGTAGCACCATGTCATAAAGATCAAAATCTTTAACTAATTGAGCTTCAGCTGTCTCTTGATTCTCATACTCTTCGAAAAGTTTTAGTATTTCTTCGCTGCCAGTTTGATCTAACAAACTACAGATTTCTAAAATTGCTTTGTGTTCACGTAGCCTCTTTTCTTGCTTACTAATGCCACAATAAGGAGTAATGTCGCCTACTAAACTCTCTGCCAAATCGTGAATTAAAGCTAATTTCATACATTTGATGCGATTCAGTTTCATATCCTCTGGTATGAGAAATGACATTACTGACATTCTATACATATGACCAGATATCGTCTCGGGATCATGAACATCTCTCAGCACCCAGCCTGTGCGTTTTATGTGCTAAAATGAAAAGAAGAGAGTAAAGTGATTGCGTAAAATTGACGTATTTTATGACTGCCACAAATATTCTCGTTCGATCACACATTAGTCAGTCATTATTGTGCTAATCTCACATAAAATGTATATTAGCGAACATTGTTGAGATAGCTTTTGTCATGTGACAAAAAAATACTGAGAAATATTTTCCTGAGTATCATCTGTTTTCTTTTTCTACCTATGCATTCACTCAATGACAGTGTATATACACAGTAAAACATATTAAACGGTTGTTACGACGACCGTGAAATGAAAAAGTTTCTTCTTTCTTTTCACTTTTACGAGGTCATGAAAATTTTTTCGCTCACAAAATTTTGTCGATTTTTTTTGGCTGATCAAATTTAGAAACTTACTTTGCAATTTCCGACTAATTCGAGAAATTTAATGTAATCTCCATAGTTGCCATTCGATGTTGTAGATGATGCTTGTCTACCGTTCATGGAATTAATCTGCTTTGATAATATTATATTGGCAAATTTGAAATTTTTTAAAATATTTCTAAGCATTTGATGAACTTTTCTGTTCCTTTTTTATTTTTTTCTACTTTTCTGGCACACAAATGATTGATTTAGATATAAATCAAATAGATTTTTAATTATTTTGTTCTATTATAATTAATAATTAGACTATTATATCAACTAGATAACGAGAGAGACTGCTCACATCAAGTGAAAATTATTAACTGCAAAAAAATTTCTCCTACAACTTATTTTCTCAGCTGCTTTTCGTCATAGGAGGTCAAACACTTGTATAAAATCAAACTAAAAATAAATGTTGCTCACTGAACTAACATTCTCATAGCAGAGCTCTCAGTCTGTTTACAAATCGCGTTAACACTGGTAGTGAAATTTTATTAATTTGGAGTTTTAATAAAAAAAGATTCCAATTAATTTAGCTAGTGTAAAATATAGTGGTAAAAAGTTTATGATAAAATATTCTTTTGTATATAAAATATGTTTGCAATTCAAATCAATTAGCAAAAAGTTCAAATAAATTAATAAAACTTGCATTTCATCATTGAATCAAGAAAATTTTCCAACAAAATTTTCTTCTTCTTCTTTCGGCGTCATAATGACATGAGTGAATTGCTTGTACCATAGAAAAATATTTAGACAGTAATTCAATAGACAGCATAAAAAGTATTTTTCCACAATATTTATACGATTTCCATAGTCAAATAAATACTTTTTCTTTTTTTGTGGTTTCCGTTTATTAAAGTAATAGCTTGCAGTAATCTAACGTACGAATGTAATAATTAAAGAGTGAGACCTCGCACACATGCTTTATCTTATCGAAAGGCATATATTACTAACAAAACTTGTTATCGATTTTTTGTCTCTCTCATCTCTAGAGAGGGATTATAAAATGTCTCGTACTTATATTTGATATAACATAGAATGATAGCATGTGGTACAAGCATACATTGACATACATGAATAATCCATCATTGCATTAAAAAAATAAAAGAATTGCAACACATTTTTAAACATAACAAAAATAATAGAGGCATTGTTATGCAGTAAAAAAGTGAATGGATTATCGTGTGTTTCAAGCATTTTTTGTTTTATTTTAGTGCAAGTATCAGCAAGTATGAAGTGAGCTCTGAGTTTATTGCAGTAAAGAATTGTTTGTATAATTGAATTATAAGCTGTGAAGAAAGAGAGAAAATAAGCACTCTTTCTTTGTAATCAAATAATAGAAAAATTTACATCTAAGCTCTAAAACGAGTGAAAAAAATGTGGAACTTGAGGTGAGTGTATGAAAATGTGCTATAAATAAAATCTTTCAAAATGAGGTTCAAGGTCTTTATGATCATACATAGCGACGACGATATAAAATCGTGTATTTTATTGAAGGTCAATTTTATGACTTTTTTGTCTGTACTGATCACAGTATTTTAGAGCTAATGCAACCGGAAAGTAAATTGAATGTAATTAAATTCAAGTTTTTCATACTCATTCGTGTTTGCTTTCCGTGTATGCAAATAACTTTTCGATGATCATCACACTCTCGCATATTTTATCATCATCAAACAGCCGGTTGTGTGAAAGAGAAAAAAATATTTAAATCACATTAAAACAATGACGTAAGATGATCATTTACTATTATTATTGTATGTATTTTAAAAATGTGCAAAGACGCTGTTTTTATTGTATACATATATTTTTTCTACAATGTAGCAATGACTGACCACAAATTTATTGTATATGAATCATTCGCTTTCGTTTTCCGTATTTTTTTGTTTCGTAAAATTTATTCTTCTTTCATTACTGTATTTTGTCTTTTTTCATAATTTTTTTGATGTTATTAGGCAAAATTATATTCACGTGTATTTTTGCATTCAGTTACATATAATTTTTTCTCAAAAACATTTGAATAAACAATTTTACACAATGTGTTAATGAGTGTCAAATTTCTTATTTTTTGTCTTCTTTCATGGAAAACAGTATATACATCGTCACGTGGAATGTTTCTACGAAATATCCTGATAAGCTGAAACTCAATGATTTGTTAGATATTGATTCACACTTTAAAGAAAAATGTCTACCCGATATCTATGTCATTGGTCTCCAAGAAGTAAATGCAAACCCGCAGAATGTTTTATACAATTTATTTCAAGCTGACCCATGGGTACAAAAATTAAAGCAACTGTTGAAGCCGTTAAGCTATTTCGTTGCCCAGTCAGAACAAATGCAAGGACTGTTAACGGTGGTGTTCGTTAAACGGAAACATTTGTATCACATAAGAGAAATTGAAAGTGAATATGTTCGTACAGGCCTTGGCGGTATGTGGGTAAGTTTTAAAATGATTGACTTATGTTTCTCTCATATGATTAGTATTTTTTTTTCTTTTCTTTTTAGGGCAATAAAGGAGCAGTAGCAATTAGAATGAATTGTTATGGATGCTCAATATGTCTTGTAAATTCGCATTTAGCAGCTCACGATGAAATGATTGAAGAGCGTATTAATGACTATCAACGAATTAAAGAAGCGATCAATTTCAGTGTTAAATTTAACAAAAACATTTATGATCACGATTATGTCTTTTGGTTTGGTGATCTTAATTTTAGATTGTATGATCCATATAATCAAAGTCGAAATCATACACCAGATGAAATACGCGATTTGGTTAAGAAAGATTGCCTCAATGAATTAATTAGAATAGATCAATTATCAATGGCAATGTGTGAAGGTCGTGCTTTTTCAGAATTAGTTGAGAGATTGCCACAATTCCCACCAACATTCAAATTCGTACAAGATTCCAATGATTATGATATGAAACGAAGACCAGCATGGTGTGATAGAATTCTTTACAAAGGTCGAACGAAAATTCTTAAAAATTGCTCTCTTCATCTCGAACAAATTTCGTACAAGAGCCATCCAAATTACAATATTAGCGATCACAAACCAGTATCGTCTGAGTTTAAGATTAATGTAAGTTATGATATATATTACAATATTTATGCATCATTAAATTGGGAAATTATTTATGATTTTATAACAAAACTTACAATTACTTTATTATTTTATCATATCGTAGTAGTAGTAGTATTTTAGTTGCATGTAACAATTACTAAAAACCTTATCATTACTTTATGTTTACGTAGGTCAAAGAATTATTTCGTAATCATGAATATATTTTAAAACCTCAACGTACTTTATTTTCTAATTATTTATCCAATGCTGCTAATATTCCTATAATGGTTGCAACCGCAATTACACAATCAAAACAACCTGTTGATTTGGAAACCGATGATGACGATGAATTTTATGATGCACCTGATCACTTTTCTGATATCGACGATGACGATGAACAGGCACCAGATGATGATATTACTGATTTGATAATTAAGTTTAAACCACTATCTGTGTGGAATAACAGCGAACAAAATGAAGTTGAATACATCTTGCCACCTAATTATGGTAAAAAAAAAATAATTTTATTTTTTATCGTAAATATTTATCGTTATTTTTTTTATGATTAAAAAAGTTGGTGGAAATGCAGATTGGATTGGTGTTTATCCTGAAGATTTTACTGGTTTTGATGAATACATTGGTTATGAGTATACCGACACCGCTGATGAAAAGGCTCAGCCAACTTCCCGCACAATAAAACTCAACTTTTCGGATTCAATAAATTTACCTGTCGGTGATGGTAAATTTGTGTTGCTTTACTTCCAATCAACAGGAATGAGAGGATATTCAAGTATGGTTGGAATGAGCGAACCATTCCCAGCCATTAAAAGATGCCCATCACCACGACCTGATACAATTGATTAAAGAGTTGCCAATTTTATTGAAAATAAAAATGTACTTTAAGTATTAACTGTTCAATTTAAAGCCTTCAATATATACACGCGTAATATTAGCACAAGTGCTTTAATATAAAATTTACAAACCATAATAAGAATTTACTTTTGTGACCATTTTAATGACTTAATAATTAATTTAACAATAATCAAGATTGTGCAATAATCTATCTTCCATTCCCAATTATTATTTTTATAAAAAGAGCATTATTTATTTAGGATGACTTTTTTTTTATTGACCGTGTTTTTTATATTATAAATTTTTGCGTTTTCCAATAGTTTCAATTTCAATCAATTTTCATGCGTGTATCTATACCGATTTGCTTGTATTTTTATTTGTTGAATAATTTATAAATCAGATTAAATTCAGAGTTGAATAAATAAAGAGAAAATTTTGTTAATAAAATAAAATAATTTTTTTCAATGTCGAATTATCATGATATTTAAATATTATATATTATATTAATGGAAAAATTTTCTGTTCATAGAATTTCAATGAAAATTTGATTAAAGATAAAAACCAGTGACCAAGTACCCGTGTTGCAGATCGGTGTACTTAAGCGCAATTTTTGATGCCTAGATCAGAGTTTATAACAAATTACAGAAATATTAGATGCGTTTGTAAAACAGATTCATGCGATAGCATATACTGGTTGAAGTAAATTTCAAATGTATAGGAAATTTCATTTGTAATACTCATGGTTTCGAATGAAATAATTGAAATTAAGCGAATAGCAGTCAATTAAGAATTTAGCAGCTATTTATGATTTTGTTTACATTTTCATATAGGAATAAAATTATGAAAACTCGAGTAATGTAATTGCTGCTAATAATCTTGTTCTATTAAAATTCTCGGAATCGTCTTTATAAATTTCGGTGATTTGAAAATAACGATCAAATTCAAAATACGCGAAGTTGGCTACGCGCAGCTGAAAATTTTTTTTGATCGCAGTCAACTTCGCGAAAAAAAATTTTGTTTACAAATTTTAATATGGAAAATTAATTCATAATTTCCCAAGTTATATGACTAATGACAGAAATATAAATAAGCGTCGCGCACTAACTTTTTAGCACAAAACTAACACAAAAAACCGTAAGTCGCTAGCTATTGTAGTTTTCGAGATCTCAGAGGGACGGGAGCCAGCCAGCCAGCCAGCCAGCCAGCCGAACAAAGTGAATGTATAAGCTGCATTGTTGTTCCAAAAATGCGCTAAAAAGGAAAATTAAGTTTTAATAAAAATCACTATCGTTCTTTATAAACTATTGCGAATGAAACTCAACATCTGAATAAAGAAGGGAAAATCGTTTTCATTTTAAAATGTGATTGAAAAAGATATAAAACTGCTGATACACTTCAAGCAGAATATCACAGGTAAAACATCAAATTCAAAGGGAATAAATTTTATTCAATGAATTGGTAAATTTAAAAAAAAAGAGAGTTCGAGATGTGAACATTTTTATTGAGTAAACACGCTTAATATCGAAAAAAATGAATGAGTGAATAAACGAAGAGAAATAAATTCATGTATGTATGAATGATAGTTTTCCCTTTGTGCATATCAGTTAGAGTCCATCGAGTGTAAAAAGAGAGTGAATTTATTTGCAATTCAATTTTTAATTACATCTACAGTTATAAATTTAAATGAAAATTTTTTAACTATTGACATGTGCGATTGCTGAAAGAGATATATAAATAGACAATGAGTGACGACTGATATGAATTGACAAAAGAGACTATATAAAGAGAGTTATTTAATCAAGTTCAATTGAGCCAATTGCTCGTTTAAAAATAAGGAATTTAATTACTCTCAAAAATGTGATTAAAAAAATTAAAGAATGCTGCATCAACCTTTGTTATCAATGCTTTATTTTCATATACTATTTGTGCACAATTAATGAGAAATTTTTATCTCTCGCTCATAAAAACAGACGAGCGATGTATTATGTTAAATATAAATTAAATTCTTTCTTCAAAGTAACATGAGCTGTTGCGCGTTTCAAATTAAATTTTTATTCTAAATAATTACAATTTCTGTTCAAAACAAAAAAAGTGTTACGAGAGAATTTATTTCACTTAATTATTCATTTTTAACGGGGTTTTTTTCTCGAAAAATAAATATTTTGGTGAAAAATTTCTTTTTATAAATAAAAAATTTATAACGTTTCTTCTTTTATTGAAATTGGAATTTGAATGAAATTTTTCATATCTTTCTCTTTATCTTCATTTGAAGAACGCAATTTCAATAAAAAAGAAAGATCTAGGAATTTCATTACATGAAGCTTAATTTTATCAGCAGTATTGCACAAAAAAGGGAAAACTTTTTTCTTTCTTTTTCAAACATCTTTTGTTGCGTGCGATTTAAAAATGAGAGCAGCTGAAAACATTCCAGGAAGGAAACCATGTCTAATTAAAAAACTCAACAGTCATCAACAACAAGCGGAGCAGTGTTGTGGAAAACAATTTGTTAAAATATATCGTGGCATTTGGCAAATGCTCAACTGCCAAAATTTTGATGTGAAAGATACTTTTTAAGAGCTCACAAAAATGAAAAACTGCTGTCTAATGAGAAACACCGAGAATTGCTTGAGGTAAAGTGAAAAATGAATACCAGAAAAGGCAAAAATAGAAAAAAGAAGAAGTTTGATGAATTTATAATTCATAAATTTGAATGTGTCTGACAATGAGAAAGAATTTATTCCCAAGCTATTAAACAACATATTTTAGAAATAACTCAATGAACAGTAAATATTATTTTTGCAATTAAAATAAAACTGACAATCATGATGATGGTGATGCTTATAAAAATAATTGTGTAAATAAAATAACTTTTAGAAACTGTCTGGTTTATTTAAACTGATGACCATGTCTCGTACTGGCAAAAAAAAGTGAAATCAAAAAGAGGAAAAATTTGTTCCGACATAGTTCATAAAGTTTGAATGAACTGTAAATGAAACTCATATTTTATGCTCCAAATAATTTATTCATCTATGTGGTCGCTCTCTTTCACTCTTTCATTTCATTGAGGATAAAAAAAGTGAGGTATGTGATGTAAATAATATCTACTCTAGTTGCAAATATGATGAAGCAAAGATTGATTATATGAATGCCCTCGGAAATTCATTCTTTCATCAATTTCATGTTGGCGAAGTCTCTTTATTTTGTATAACATTTATAACATTAGCTTTTATTAAAAGCTAAAATTTTCTTCACATATTATACAAATTAAAACTATGAATAACTATTTAGGTTTAATGAAGATACTCTCATACTTTTAATAGCAATTAAAAATTCACATTATAAAAAAGTTATTTTTAAAACGCAATTAACTACATACAGAAAAAAAACAAGCATCATAAAAAAAGTTTATTCTTCATCTCTGTAAAATTGTTCCTTGATTACTAACAGAGAATGAGAGTCAAAAAGAGATAAAGAGAGGAAAATATGAAGCTACAATTGTTATTTACTTCTACATTAACTTTTAATTTGTTCACATGAGCAAATAAATTGTACAAGCATGGCCTCAACGTGAGCTCCATAGATTTTTCATGATTTCCTCCCTTCGTGTTAAACGTCGCTGTTTTTCCGAAAATTCATTTTTATAAATACACGCTCATCGAGATCACGTAGGAAGTTATTTATGCCAGAAATTGATGCCTTTAAGTTAATCAAGTCGGCAAGAATGTGTTTTACTTTATCATTTAGTGCCCTCGTTTGCTCAATTATTTGAAAAGAACTTTTTTCTCATCCAGTTTAGCTTTATTTTTGTTCCTGACTTCTTACAATAGTATTACAACTCTCATGTATAAAATCATCTCCCGATGGACACTTTGTGAAGCGTGATAAATTACTGGCAGTGCTCAAAAAAGAATAATAGCAGTATAATATAAGTGTAACAAGCATATGAATAGAAGAGAGAAATAAGTGGAAGGATTTTGCTATGTAATTTCCCTTTCCTGCTGTTAACCGTACTATTTATAAATAGTTTAAGCTGCCTTTTTTTCTCTTTCTCTCTTGTTTGGTTAATGTTACTGTTCTGTTTATGCTTAAAAGTTCTAAAAGCTTTTTTTGATTGTGCTATTTAACAAAAAACAGTGAACGAGGGGACACAAGGGTCTTTTGTGCTGCTTTTAATCTTGCATTAAAAATATGTCCAATAAAGTGGAGATTTTTATGAAAACACTTCTTTGATCATTTTTTTCAAACATTTTCAGCGTTTTTCTTAAATTTTCAAAGTAGACCTATCACGCTGTATTTCGACTTTTAATGTGTCCTTCTATTCTAAAAAGGATCAACTTAATAATATTTTTTTCCTCTCTCTTTTTTGAATTGTTTAACTAGAATAGAGAGAAGGGATGAATATTGTTTGAGTCCATTAGTCATTTAAAAAAAAGAGTGAATGAGTCAGAAAAGAAGAACACTTTAGAATATGAAACTTTTCCCGAATTCAATTTAGTTCTTCTTTATTTTCTCACCCTCATCCTCATCACTGGCTAATGCTTTAAGCTATTAAAACTTTTATTTTTTTCTGACAAATATTTACACACAAAATTCTATTCTATCAAAGAAATAACATCTTGAACCTTTGTAGTTTTTTGCTTCTCATATTTTCCAGTCATGTGCTAACTGTTCAAATATTTTAGTAAATATTTTCACTCTATATATTTTCTTGTTTACATACGAAGCTTTATCAATGGACTATTGTTTGCAATTGATTCAAACAATCCAATGTTAATTTAGCGCAAAGAGAGTATAGACGACGAAAGGGAAAGAAATAAATATGAATGAGGTTTGCTGAAAGCAAGAGAGCTTTCCGGATGTAACCATGATGCTCGTTCTCTTCTAAACAGTTTCCGATAAGAGTCTACGACTACTGAATCCATTTTCCGGAAATAATTTCAGATCTTTTCAATATGAGAGAGAATCGAATATGACAATTGATTGAGATTCTCATTGAACACATTGTATGTGTCAAAGCTATGAGATACAAGAATCTTTCATTGCTATTCGATAAGATAATGTTGATGATAAAAGATAAGTAAGGTTTTCTGTTTGATTAAAATCAGAGAAAGAAAAGTTATATGAAAAAAAGAAAATCTCATGAGTGTTTGGTGAAGCATTAAATTTCAATTTATAATTTCAAAACTCATTCATTCATTCATTCATCTTATTTTTGTTTGATAAAATGAGGGAGAAAATATTGAATATTTGTTTTTGAAAAACTTCTTTAGACTGTTTGCTTTTGATATAAAATTTTCTCAAAATGAACATTAGATGAGAACAGTAAATCTCTTCTCTATTGAAAGAGAAATTATCGCGATTTTAAAAACAAATAGAAAATTGTTTAAAAATAACAATCTCTTTAGATGGCGCCAAAGTTTTATTTTTATTCTTGTTCATTTGCTATGATAATCGATAAAGTAAAGCTTACTTAAAGTTTTATTTACTCCATATTGAGCGTCAGCACAAACTGTAAACAATACTCTAGCCATTTATTAGATAGACAATATCAACGAAATAACGTATCCATTGGCTGATACAGAAGTCTATGTATGTTTAGTGAATATAGCATAAAATACAAAATCCTTTATTTCCCATTTTTCCCATGTTTGTTTATTTTTCTCATCATATTGCTTCTGTGTACATTTTCTCTTAATTCAAAAAGTTGTTTACGTATCATGTGTGTGTATATGAGTTTGTTGTATGCTTTATAAATGTATAATGTAAATACAATAATTATCATAAGAGATAAAATGAGATGAAAGGAGTGGAACATAAAAAAATGATAAATTGATAAACACCATTAACAGCTCCTTTTATTTTTCACAACACTTGCATACATATTTATGACTTTTTTCAGTTCTTGTCATTTTTTGCTGACCAATTTTCATTTTTGTATACCGCACTCAAATTGAAAATGTGCCTCCATGAGAGTTATTAATTTAATAAGAAGAAAAGAGCAGGAAACTTTAATAAGAAGAGCAAGTGATCATTTACAGATGATGCGAAATTCTGCAAAGTCATCATTACAATTTTAGATGAATGCTGTCAGCAATAAATGTATATGAGCGAGAGCTTTCATTCATATAATGTAGAAGAAGAAAATTTCAGTTGGAAACATATAAATTGTGATTGTGCAAAAATCCTTCATTCTTTCCCAATATTTCATCGTTAAATTTATTCAATGCAGAAGCAAATCTATGGATTTATTTATGTGAACAATAAAGGGAAAGCGAAGAATCATTGAATATAATAGCACAGTTGTAAGCATAAATGCGGGGTGAGTTTGAAAATAGTTTTCATTACGCGATGAATTGAAGAAGTTGAATATTCGAAATGGGATAAAGAACAATAAAAATCAGGATTAAAAATTTTGCAATATTCATAAAATTTTAACTTCAGCAAGTTTTTATACAATGTTGAGAAAAATCAATAAAGTTGCAGCATTAAGAACAGCCTTGTTATTTTTTTCTTTTTCTTTTAATAGCAACAGCATAATTAATGAGCTTTTTGAAATTTATGTTCATTCTTTTGTAAATATTATCCAGTAAGTTTGATGTAAATCATCATTGCATAAAGCAACTACAAAGCAATTGTTTTCGCTCTATAAACGTATAGCTGACCAGTTAGTTGAACGATGAATAAAAAAAGATTTTTTAGACAAATTGTATACTATGGTCAAAGTGAAGAGACACGAAAATGAATAGAGCTAAAATGAGATTTTATATTTTTGATACCATAACAGAGGATGGTGAGCTAAAATTTCTCAATAGAAAATTGAAAGGTCGGTTGCGATTTATTTCCACAGATAGTAATTTTATAGAAGTTGTATAAGAATGTATTTTATATCGATTTTAACATTGTTACTGATTTGAATTTTTCATCGACATGATTAATTGCAATAGCTGTATGAATGTGAGTGCAATTTAAGGAATGTAATTAAGTTTATATAGTCAATAATCTTCTATCTATATTATAGAATATATAATTATTTCTAATTGGATTTTCTGAATGTAATTTATTGTCAGTGAAAACTTGAACTACTTACTTATAAAATTTAAGCTAAATCCTTGAGAATTTGCCACCGTAAATTATTGTTGAAGAAAGCATCTGTTTCCACACATATTTAATTACTCAAAAAAATAATCATGTACAAGATAGGCTTAAAATATTTGTTTAATTTATTTCACCCTGAATCTTTCATTTTTTTAAACATTTTTATTTTTAAAGATTTAACAGCCTTTTTCAAATTTTGTACGTTGTTTTAATAAATTTTTATCCGCTTTAATTTTCTCTTATGATACCTGTATGCTTTTGATCTATTCTAAATTTAAATTATACATACATATACACAGTTTTTTGATGATTTTTTTTTTCACTTCGCTATAAGGCAAATGTTTTTTCTCACTCACTCGATGAAAATTGCTTAAGCTTATGAAAAACCATCGTAAAATATTTACACGACAGCATCAGTGACATACATTCATGGGTGATGATTATAAAAGCAATATTTGGTATATTGTTTGTTGATATTCAAACAAAAAGATATACATACACATGTATATGTTTATATATAACACCATACCACGCAACATCATCACATGCAACCGTTTAAATGTTTCCTTTTTTTTCTTATACTTCCGCCATAACGCAATCATTGCTAATTTAGCATCATCATAAATTTTGCCTTTGAATTTGATGTAAATAATAATAATAATAATGTAAGAAAGTTATAGGAAGCCAATGTTTGTGGCTTCTCAGGAGAGCAACGCAATAAATTACATTTTGCTTTCTTTTTATATTTTCATCCATCTCACTCATATTACATACGCAGTAATGTATTGTTTAAGCAAGAAAGCAGTATGCGTCATTCTATAAACGTCTAAGAGAGAGAAAAACGAGTGGTTAAATTGTTAGAGGCAATGGCAAGATTTTTCTCCACTTCTTGATGTTTTTCTGTAACATTAAACTTTTATTTATAGCCTTCTGCTGAATATGTGAATAACCGTGAACAAGTTCACTTTCTCACTTTTTACATTTATGTGACGCTCATTTGCCGTAAAAGAAAGCTGTTTACAAAACATTATTTACCTTTTCAAACCCCACCGCATCGTGTGTTGTGACATCGAAAACGCATGTGTTCACAATGAGCAAAATTTTGACATGAACTTACATAATTTTCTGGCCATATGAGACATGTGCGGGTTGATTTCATCATCATCGCTCTTGTCATGACTTTCTCTCTCCCTTTTTTGGTTGTTTTTATTTTTAATCTGATGATGGTAAAGGTGGTTTATGTTTATGTGCAGATTGGTTATATCAAGTGTCATAAAATGAAAGATTTTGACATTAAATTGATGTTAATATTTCTTAAAGGTTTGATGTTATTTGATTATAGTAATCCTTGATATTTTTGGCAAATTATAAAGAATTATTGAATTTTTCGCTAATAAAATTTTACAAAATAAATCAAATAATGGAACCAAATGTAAGGAGTATTAAAAAGCTTTCAACACCAATTCATGAATTATCTGATGATTTTGAAATTAGCTTTGAAAGTGAAAAATCTTTAAAACATAAATTGAAATGTCTTGAGAAAAAATTGTCAAAAAAAGAAGAAATCATCAAGCAATATGAGTTGAAAATGAAGAAATATGATGAAAAATTGTCACAGGCAGAAGAAGTTGCAAAAACGGTTGAAATTTACAAAAATCGCTTGAATAATTCTATTAGAGAAATTAATGGTGTTCGAATTGAATTTAGCAATTATTTAAAAACCCTGGCTGATGTAAAGAAAGAGAAAACTTTAATTGAAAATGAAATATATGGCTATAAATTGTACTTTATTCAAACTAAAACAATGTTTCAAGATCTTGAAAACAAATTTGAAGAATCTCAGCATGAATATGAGAAGAAAATTGAAAAATTAAATGGTTGCATTAAAAGCTTAAAAATGAAATTTTTTCAACCTGAAAATTTGCCATGCACTCAAAATGTGAATGAGCTAAAAAGCAATTCTAGTTCCTGTAATTATGATTCGGATGAAGAGCTTAAACTGAAAAGTAGTGACGTTTTTATGCATTCATCAAGGCAGTCAATGAAAATCTCTTCAAATCTTGATATTGTTCAGGAAGTAAGAGAAGAAAATGAAGCAATGTAAAATTTTTTGAATGGAAAATAATGATAAGAGAAATTTAATTTTCATTTTTCATTTTTAGTGATTCAATGTCAGAAATGATGAAATTAAATTCAAAAGAGAAAACGCAGTGTGAAGAAAATCAACAAACTTTTAAACTTAACACTAAGTTGGACAGCAATCAACCCAAAGAAACTGCAAAAGACAAGAAGAAGGTAAAGAAGCAAAAAAAGTTTAAAGGAAACTTCACAAAGTTGCTCTCATTTGCACATCACTAATTATTTTCATGCTTGTTAAAGAAAAAGAGCTTTTAATCAAATTTCATTTTATATATTTTAATAAATTGTAAAGAAAACTCAATTCTATTTTTTCAATAAGCAAAAAAATTTTTCCTAATTTCCTGCAAAGTTTCAAGCACTAAAAAACTTTTATTGAGAAATTCAATAAAATGTGTTGCATTGATGCCTGGGGGGACGGACAGAATTTTTAGACGTTAATTTTCAAATATACAATTTTACGAAGATTTGCGTGCTGAAGGCGCACACTGCAAGAAATATTTCAAATGAAAAACGACCGTTATTTTCAATTTTTTTATTATAAATTTTTAGAAGAATAAAAAAAAATTGTACATTATTTTTAATTGCATTTTGATGCATAAGCATTGCGTCTATGTGGAAAACGCTGATGTAGTTCAAGCTTTTTACGAAATTTAAGAAAAATTGAAATTATGGTGTTCACGTAGAGAAGCAGTGTTCAACAGTTAAATCGACTTGCGTTAAAATAACATCTTTAAATGTTTCCCTAAACTTTAAAGTATCAATTGACTCTGTCTCTGATGAGAGTTTTCGAAATGCAAATTCCATACTTAGAATAAAATTGCTCATCTCAATTGACAAACTCCATGTTTCTGAATTATTTCTTCCATATTCAAAAAATTTTGACTTACATCTATCACATGTAATTTTTGCAGAAACAACTTCCATAATTTTGATTGACGATTGATTGAGAAAACTGTTGTGCTCAATACTTGTTTTGAAAACGGTTCGCCATGTAAATTCAATAGGAAAAAAGTCTTCAAAATTTCAAGTGTTTCAGATAAAGGAAGTGTTTCAATCAAGTTAGAGATGCTATCATCACAAAGTTCTTTTTTTCGTAATTTCATAAAATGGTTTTGTGCACCGACACCTCCAGAACAGAATGAATAAAACTCTTTCCCATTTTGTTTTTTTTAAAAATAAACAATTGTAAACAATGAACATATAATAAGACAGAAAATTAGAAGTCTTAAAGTTTAACGGTTTTATTTGAAAATCAAAGATGTGCACCAAATTTAAGTGGTGCGCGTTATTGGTACTTAATTTGAATTAAGTACCAATAACGGTCTGTCCGTCCCCCCAGGCATTGATGTTCTTTTTTTGTTACAGTTGGTAGAAGGAAATTGAAATTCAAACAACAGTGACTGAACTTGATGCATTGACAAGTGAATGACCTTCAAGTTTCAACTTTCTTCATCATTCATCTTCATTTGAGTTTTGTTTATTATAGAAAAGTTGATGTATAAGAATGTAATGAGATATGATACGAATAAGGACAGACAAGTGAGAGTAATGTAAAAGATCAATATCAAACCAAAAAACTAATCAAAAAGCACTGCTTCAATACGACATGAAAACTTTTTTCTTCGCTATTGCCTTCTGTTAAGAATGTGACTTTATTAAATTCCATTTTCTTGTCTTTGTAGCGTGCTTTCTCAGCTTATTCCTTACATGCTTTACTTACTCGCTGACAGCAAATTATTTTGTGTAAATACATGTTTATATTTACTTGTATTTGTATTGTATGTGTGGGCTGAGGATGATGTCGCTGCTGGGCGAGTGTAAGTAAGAAAAAGAAAGAAATGAGGAAATGAAATTACAAACGAAAAATTCTGTAAATCGGAAAATGCTTAATCATTTGTGAAAAAAGTTAAATTGAAGTTTTTTCTTTCTCTCTTCTGTCATTGCGGGAAAAAGTAAAGAAAATTATAGCGCAACCCAAAAAAGTCTTTTTTTATTTCGTCAATAATATGTGAAATTGAATTTTCTTTTCTTTTTTGTGAAAAAGAGGAGGTTTCGCTTTGCTTTCTTTCATTTCTTACTCTCAACAATTTCGCTTTCCTGAACTTTATTATTATTTTCATCAGATTGTTGTTGTTGATGTCATTGATTGTAAGTGAAATGAAATCAATGGAAATAATAATTTTTTTCTTATCTGCTACTGAATTTATTCGACTTTTGAATGTCAAACTAAGATGACATATGACTTGAATTTTTTTCTTTCTTTTTTGGATTCGATTGATTGATTTGAAGAGCAGATTTGCCAAGAAGGAAAAAGACACAAAAGAAGACTAAATTGGAAAATGAAAAGTTTCTCTCTTGGGTGAGAAAATTAAAAATTTATGAGTCGAATTAGAATTAAATATTCATCATAGGTGTACTAATGGGCGTATTTTTACTTACATTTTGGTTGAAGAGAAGGCGGTTTCATAAATATTCTTTTCTCGACACGTGTATACGAAGATGCTGTAAGAGATTTATGAGAATCAAGGTGAATAAATGAAAGCAGCTTTTTTGGTTCATTACTGATGAACTTCTTTAACTTTTTTGTTTATCTTTCACTCTGTTGATTAATATTTAGAAATTGAATAAATTTAAGAATTTTAGGAGAAAGATGAAAAATTCAATAAATTTCTAATTGATTGGTTTTAATTGAAATAAATGAATCGTGCCAATATAAAATCAATTAATTTGAAGGTATCCAAATTGAAAAAAATTTTATTAATTGTCTAGACAACAGCTTTCATATGTTGAGTTAATTAACTTGATTTATCGACATTTTTGAATTCCTTCCTTTCAATCTTTGATGGTTTCAGTAAAAAAACAATTCTCAGGTTCATGCATAATTAATTAACCCCATGAATGCGGCTTCAGAAATCCCTTTCTCCTTTCTCCTTTTATCATTCTTCTTCTTCTCTTTTCATAGAAACAATTCTGTAACGCATAACTTTTTCCTCTCTAAGTCTCATATATGCTCACTTTCCTATAATTCAACAGTTTGCAAAAGTTTAGCCATGCAATTCATGTACACACATTTGTTACTTTCTCTTTATATTCATTAGTGGTTTTGGGTTAGAAAGAAATGGAAATTAATCGTTATCAATACATGAAATGGGATAAGTTTAGAAATGTACACCTACTGCCCTCAATTTCATTTCCAATTTGTAACATTTTGCGGCATGTTATTTTGTGTTATTTTCTTTTTTTCCCTCCTGGAAGTGTTTTAAATAGGGGAAACAAATCATGCGCAATTGAAATAAAAGTTTGAAAATCTCTGGATGTTGTGAGTTTCTTGCTAAGGATTATAACATGAGGAGAAATTATCGACAAATATTCAGTTTATCACAAGACATTCAAGTGTCAAGACGTTATATAGATAAGCACATCGCATATCCGATTAACGAATGTCGCAAGGAGAAAAAAATAAAAAAAAAGAAAGATTTTTTTGGAAAGGAAACATTCAAGGTTAAAGAATCATGTGAAAATTTTGTGTGCGAAAAAAAAGAAATTTTTAAGAGATTTTTCGTGTTTGTAAAAATTGTGTGTGTGAAGCAAAAAAGGGATTAAATGCAAGCAAAAGGAAATGATTAATTTCTAGCGAGCAAGAGCATGTGACAATCATTAATTATTCAACTATGTGTATGTGCTACAATTTTGCTAGTCGTCGATTAATTAATTAATTAATAAATACTCTTTCACCGCTACACACCTCACTCTGTTATTCTCACTATCGTTGATATTCTATCTCTGCCATATACAACTATCAAAATAGCGAGCAAGTGAGTAAAACGAGGAGTAAAGGTGAAAATAATTGTGTGTGAATAGAAACGGAAATCCTAAAAGGAAATCAAAGAGGTGGACGATAACCACATAAATTAAATATCATTGTGAACCAAACCATTGTGTATATGTCAACAGGCGAGGCAGAAAAACTTTTTGATTAAAATCAATTACCTTCAAACAATTGTTGTTGAAGAAAAAAAAGTTTTTCTTCTTATTTCCACTTGAATTGTCGTGCATCGACCGAGAACTAACCGATAATTTGATTTTTTACCAAAAGAAATTTTTAAATGACAAAAATATAATAAAAGTTTTTCAATATCCTAAAAGCGCTGACAAAAATTTTTTTTATATGTAGCGACAATTATCACAAGTTTTGGTCGTCCTCGGAATAAAAAAATATGACAATTAAAAAAGAAAAAAATTAGAAGTGTCGAAACGCTAAAAAAAGTTACAGCAAAGTGACATCATCATCATTGAAAAAAAGTTTGCTGAAAAAATAAATAAAATAAACAACACTTTGCAGAAGAAGGAGCAAAATGGGAATGAATAAATGTTTTTTTATTTCAAATAAAATCTCCGCTATAAATATTCATTAAATGTGTTGTTTGTGACAAGGAAATAGCAAAGAGAAAGAGATAACAAGAATTCTCATTCTCTTTTTCTTTTCTGTATATGCATTGTGTGTGTGTTTTCCCAGGAGAGCAACGATAATAAAAACGAAAAGCGACGACAAATGTCTAATTTCTTGTGTGTAAAGAAAAAATTAAACTGTTATTGTTGCTAGTGTATGTAGAATGATAAAATGATAATTAAATTACACAATTGGATATATTTTCTTACAACGATAATGCTTATTATTGAAGGTAATTTTTGTTGACTTTTTTTGTAAACTTTTCATTGTTTCACTATCTCAGTTCTGTATAGTGCTGAAAATGTAATTAAAGATTAAAGATCATCTTTGGGAATTGAAGGAAATGAAAATAAAAGAAAAAGCAGACGAAGGGACTCGATTTCATTTAAATAATTTCCTGTGTATTTAGTTGATTTCTTCTTCGCTTTCTTCATCACCTTAACAGAGTGTGTTAATAAGAGATAGAGAGCACTTTCCAGACCTTTTTAAAGTTGCAAAAAAAAGAAATTGTTGTCTTTAAGTTGTTGTTTCATTTTTTGTTTTGTTTCATTTGCTATTTATATAAATAAACAGAGGTTTCATGCTTTGGGATAAGAAAATGATAATGAGGGTAATATTAATTAAAATTTCATTGGAACGATGAAAATTTTCCCTAATTTTAACGGCTTTTTACAATTTAAATTTTTAAAAAATTCAAAAAAAAACGGCGAAAAAGTTTAAAAAATATTATTTTGTCTTTTAAAAACTAATTTAAATTAGGTAGCGTAATCATTTATAAAAAGATATATAAAACCTTTATCTAACAAGAATAATAATTTTCAAATTGTTATTGAGGTTCATATAATGATTTCTAAATGTTTTCGTAAAGCACACCTAAATGTAAATAATTTTTCCAACGTTTTTATTACAAGCAAATTTCATGTTAAAGAGCAACCAAAGGTCGGAAAATAACGGTTTACTTTTTATGGTCTATTTATATTCTGAAGATATTCATTGATCCTTCCAAATAGCTTAAAGGCAAAAAATGCTTATTAAAGTAAAATCAATATTCAGAAAACTGGCGTTTTACTGAAAAGGCATTTTCCAAAGACTCAATTTTGCTTATTTCCGTCAAGGATTTCTTTTTCATTTTGTGTTTCAATATTTTCGACCCACTTTGTATTTTAAAGTTTTCATTTTATTTGCGTCAAATCTGCATTTCTTTTCGCTTGAATGACAAGAGACAGACAAACAAACTTTTTACGTCAAAATAACCTTCAGTGTATTGCATGTTCATGAGCAAAAGGAAAACAAGAGACGAGGCAATTTATCTTCCTTATCGTATCACACAATTCATATCACAATCTCATGAATAAGGCATAAATATCTATTAAAACGCCATCAAACTTGAAAATCATTCTCATCTTGTTCACGTATTTTCTATTTATTTAAAATTCATTCATGAAAGCAACATGAAGAGGAGGAAAGCAATCGAAAGAGAGAGTTTATTTAAACAAAGTAAATAATTTCCATTTAAAGCTTTTTTTCTGATGAGCTACTCATTACAAGTTACTATTACTCTGTTGCTGCGTGTATAATTATTACTTTTTTATTTTATTTTCTTTTGGCAATAAATGCTCTCTCATGGCAATTAATTATCGTCCATGCGACACAAATTTATATAATTTAAAGCTTTCAAGTGGTGCTTAATGTCGACAAAATTGCCCTCTCGCGAGTATTGTAGGCGAGAGTGTTTTCGAATGACTGTTGATGGAGGCAACTAAGGTTGAAGATTAAAAATATGAATAAAAAGTTGTTTATGAAGGAGGACGGACACGAGGCGGCAGTGGTTGCGATAGCTTTCATAAACAAGCTCTTTGTTTATCCTTGTGGCATGAATAAATTCACAGCATCTCACTAGACAACAACGAGAAAATTATGATATCATTAAAACAATGTGAATACAAAAAGTTATGTGTTTTTTACTCAGTCTGCAACTGCTGCTACTGCTTCTTCTCTTTATTCATAGCTCACCATAATTCATCATTCGCCATAATTTCATCAACCGCCACACGGCAGAGAAAAAATAATATTTCATAAAATAATTTTTCTTGTGTGCAACTCGAGAATTTTTTCATTTTTTGTATAGTTGTTTGCGGCGATATACATTAACCCAGTTTTAAATAATTTTCTGATTGATGCATTTCAGGCGCATTAGTATAACATTTTTATGGCTTTTTTATACTGCCAATTTTTTGCCTTTCTCTCTATTTTATAACAACAAACGAAATTAAAATAATAAAAAAAATAATTAGATTTTATTTTTTCTACTTTATTTGCATGGCTTGGAAATTGGATTAAAAGAAGTTTTTATTCGATAGTGTCAATTAATTTAATTAAAAGTTGATTGGATTGTGAGAAAAATATAGTTTGAAAACTTTTCTAGCAATTTTCAATTTTATTAAATTAAGAGTGTTTTTCATACTTGATTTTATTGTGGAATATCGTTTTCAAATAGAAATAAATTTTTATAAAGAAATAGCAATAACGAAAAATTGATGAGTTTTTTGCTAAAATCATTAAAATTTTATTGCCATTCTCTGACAATACAATTAAAAATTCAAAATTGCCAAAAAAAAAAAAAAACGATACAATGAACAATTTTTCATTTTATCATAATTTTTTTTACCCATTTTACCACTCTATACAACTAATTGCTTTTTAAAAACACTCCAATGAAAATCAAATATTTTTCATTATTCACAATGAGTTGAGTGTGGTTGTCATCTGTCACATAGTGAATAATTCAAAAATTTCAACACATTGTTCTATATCAAACTTTAAAGAGCGAAAGCGAGCAAAGACCAAATGTATTATTATTCATAGCACTTAAAGTGAACCATCAATAGGCCATTTGGCTAACGCTTCACTCAAAATCTACTCAGCACACACTTAATAGAAATCCATTTGCTAAACAGTCTTTTACCGCATAATAAATATTTTCTTCGAGTGCTTGCCTTTCCTTATTCTCTCACTCAATCAGATGAGATTTTCGAAGCGTTTGGCCATTAGCACAAATCCTCTGAAAGCCTCTTACCTTTCGCACTGCAAACATCTTGATGCTTCAATAAAGTCATATAAAATAAATAAATAATATACACAACGAATTGCGTATGTTAGTGTGTATTTTGATACTTTAGTATCGTAAATTTTTTCCACGAAAATCTTTTACTGCTGCTCTCATTTATTTCAACTTTGTTTTACACGAATTAAGCATGAAAAGGAAGGAAGAAAAACGAAAATTTTTAATTAATATTAATTGAAATCACATGAGCGAATGCGAGAAAATGCCAAGTCTCTTGTATGATGTGAACACGGAAAATTTCCTTCTGCTTCACACACACATGATGACGATAATGAAGAAGATAGGTAGTGAGCAATGCACGTTTAAAATTATTAAATTGTTTCATGCACTCATAGAAAAAATCTAAAATAAAATTCTAGATTTCTATGTAAAAATCTAAAATTATATTTTTGTTTTTTACTCTAGAATTATATTTTTAAATTTAAAAAAAAATTCTAAAGTTTTTAGAATATAATTCTAGATTTTAAAATAAGATTCTAGAGTAAAAAACAAAAATATAATTTTAGATTTTAAAACATAATTCTAGAATAAAAAACAAGAATAAAATTTTAGATTCTAAAACTTTACTGTAAAATTAATTTTATTCTTTTTAAATAAAAATTATTTTCAATGCACCAGAAGTGCACGAAACATTTTAAAATTGGCTAAAGATGAGCCATAAGCGTAAAACTTTATTCACGCAATAAAAGTTTTTGTATATTCAATGAATGAATTTCAAAGAAATTTTGCTTCTACTTGACTTTGTGATTGCTGATAATTTTTGTGAAGTATATCTTATAGATTACAATTAAAAATTTTGAATTCTAGTTTTTAAAGTAAAAATTTTAAAAAATTTTGTATTCTAGAACAAAAATTTTAGAATCAAAAATATTTCGCTAGAATTATTTTAGAGTAATTCTAAAACCTAAAATTTTAGATTTTTTTTATGAGTGTGTAACAATCCAATTTTGGTATGTCGTGTAGGTGTACCTGTCTTCGTTCACATTTGTATTATGATGATGATGATTTTAATTAATTGCTAGTTCTAGGAAAACATTCTCGAAAGTATATATATATATCTATATATATATTGTGCACTTGTGTGAAAAGGCACAGTGAAATGGGATTTTGATAAATGAGAAAGTTTTCTGGTTTAATTAACATAAATGCGTTCACTTATGAGATATTCCTTCCTTCCTAGAATTGATTAAAAAGAAAATGCTTAGACTTTTTGAGTAAACTATTTTTATTGACACAAAACTTCATGACTGCAATGCTGATGCAATTTTAATTAATGAGATTTTTAATCTATGCAAAAAATAAAACTAATTTTTTCTGAATAGAAAAAAATCTGCATTTGAAATTAAATTAGAGAAAATTAGAAAAGTTTTTAGCACAAAATTAAATTTTATGTTCTTGGTGCTTCATTAAATGCTTTTTCTCTATCATAAATTTTGTATGCAGTTTATTTTCTCGGCTCTCACTCAGTTATGTTCCACAATTGATGTTTTAATATTGTATTCGAAGCTAATAAGCTTAAAAACGACAATTTTTGATATTTTGCATTTCCTGAATTTCTGATGCATGACAATTGATTGTTTTCAATTTTGTACAGTATTCAGTTATTGCAAATTGAAGTTTTATTCTTTTACAGTGGCTCAATAAAAAATTTCATTATCATATGTCATGTTGAATTTTTATTGTTGTTTTATCCATTACATGGCTGTTGATGGTGACATAATAAATAAAAGTTGGTTTTCAATAATTGCAAAATTGCTTTCAAATAAATTTGTGTGAATGAAAATTTAATTATTACTGTGAAATTCAGATTTAAATATTTGACATATGCATAATTTCCCTAAATATACAAATAAAAGCATTAAGAAGCTTATTTGATATAATTTCACTAGCAATATGTCTTTATAATGAATTAATTACGCATTTCATAATGATTAATTCATTTCGATAAAATCCATAAAAGAAAATTTCTCCCTCAATCAATTGCTATATTAATGAAATGTTTACATTAGAGTTACCGAGCTACAAATTTTGATCTTAGATTATTGTTATGATATGCTAAGTATAATGAATGTCATCAATCAATTAGAAAATAATGACAAAAAGAAAACTTTTTGGTTGTATATTCTGTTACTAATTACCATGTTTCCTTTTTACTTATATAATTTTTGAAGAGAGTGTTTCAAAATGAAAAGTTTCGCTCATGATACAGGATAGACCTCATTTCATTGCAATGTTTCATAATGATGAATTATCTGCCTCAGTTATTATGAACAAAGTATGAAGTAAAAAAGAAGAAAGTTTCATTCACTAAAATAATACGTTGTGAAACTATTATGTGTTGTAGATAGAAAGATGAGATGACAGTAATAATAATGTCACTGAAAGTGGAAGGAAGAGGGAAGGAAGTAAAGAAAAAGTTTCTTTGTTCAAGTGTCTCATGCAAAAATGAGAGAGAGCGAAATAAATAGGAAGGAGAAAGGAGCTTAATTAAAACTTTAGAGTTTCTTGTTTATTTTTCATTACATGGCAATTCATATTCTTTTTTTTTTCTTTCTCTCTTTTTAATACCCCGGCTATTGAGTAAGAGTTAAAGAATGAAGGAAAGAGTAAGGGTAATTGTGTACTGTCGAAAGAATAAAAGCTTGGGTTACTTCAGACCAAAGTTTTGTTTCTTTTTAGATTGCTTTAGAGGGCTTTTCGGCTGCTGCATAGAATTTTTCAAAAGACTTCTTCTCTCTTTTTACTCTATCCTTTTTTGCTTTGCTTCACCCTCACTTCATTCAATGACTTTCATAAATATTTAAAGTTATTGAGTCACACACAGTGCTTTCTTTCATTTTGCTACTCTTTTTATAATTTAATCCATAAATATTGAATTTATGTGATAAGGTCCTTGATCCCTTCACTCTTTTACTTTCAGTCCTTTTCAAACAATATTCATAAATTTCCTTTCTTGGTCGCATTGAAAATAAATCTTGATAGGAGATTGAGATAAAAGATATACTTTTATAAAGATAAATAATTATGCAAATATTTTTCTTTCATTTTACCTCCACGTGTAACTGCTCATATTGCATAAAAGTCAAGAAAAAAATAAAAAGGACAGCGGTAAAGGTAAAAAATCTCAACTACCGGATCAAATTTTTATTCTTACAAGTCATGTCACGTTTTTGACTCGATAAATAATTTATGATGACTAAGCTTATAATTTTGCCCTTTTTGGTGATGTAAAATTTTCCTTTTGGTATAAGATGTTAATTTATATGAAAGAGTTTTTTGAGTTATTTTTAGAAAATTTTCCCTAAAAAAAGTTATTTATTGAAGGAATTCAACAGTTTTTATTTTTTGTTTTTATGAAATACTTGTTGAACACAGCATCTGACATGACAATGAAAAAAAATTTCAATGGTCTGAAAGGTGTTAAGTAATTCGTTATGCCTCTTTATTGTTAGAAATGCTGGAAGTTATTGCTTTCAATCCAAAGAATCACTTATAATAAGAATTTATTTTGATGCTCTTGAACTTTTCATAAAATCTCTTTAAGGTTTCTTCTGTTCTTGAAACAAACATAATTAAGAATGTTATGAAGTTTTTATTAAATAATTGCTTCTACAAATTTTATATTATTTATAAATATATTCAGCAGCAGTACTCACGTTTCAAATAAGATACAAAAATCCCAAGAATCTCTTAAGAATTGTTTATGAATTTCTTTTTTGTTTCATTTATTAGTAAAGACAGCAGCAATAGCAGAAAGCGAAGAAGAAAATTGATAATTTAATTAAAAAGTTTATTTTGTTTTCTCTCTCTCTTGAGTAGGTTGTCAGTAAAAGCCATAATTGAATTAGGAGTAAATTTCTTCTTCTTTGGCAGTGTTTTGGGCTGCAAACAAAACCAAACAAATCAAGAATTGTTTTTCACTTGAAGTAAAAATTTCTGCTTAAAAAGAAAGCAAAGAATTATGAAAGGATGTTTAATTACCAAAAATGGAAGGTGTTCATTAGAGATAATGAGTTTAATCCTCAATAACAATTTCCTTTAATATTAATAATTACTTTTATTACTTGGTTTTGCCAGAGAATAAAGAGATAAGCTTCGCACCGAAAAAAAATGGCGGGAGATCTCGAAACTCATTATAAGATTAAAACTGGTGAATTTGTATAAAGATTTTCCATTCATTATTAATTAGTTGAAAATCTCCAGTTTTCATTCACTCTGTCGTGCTTAAGCTTAATATTACATTAAAAATTTTTATCATTTTTTTCTCTCTTTTTCTCGCATAAATCGAACAATAAAATTTTATTCATGTCATAAAGGATTTAATTCCCGTCCATTAATGGTTAAATTTAATGATAACTTCTTCTACTTTATAATGCAGCTTCTCTGATCCACTCCGTTCTCGTTTACATCTCGACAGTGATAAATTAAATCTAAAGAGCAAAAATCATAAAATTTATGGCATGACCTTAAAGCTTCTTAATATACCAAAAGTGAATGAATGTGAATCGATTTATTTTTATTTTATACAATATTTCTTTCACTCCTTTTCGTTGCTGTTGCTGCTGTTGTTGTTATTTTTTCCGCTATTTCCATGGCTGAATATTAAATTAATTTTTTTTCTTCTTCCATTAGTAAATCTTTGTCTCTCTCGATTTAACCCTTTAAAGTGTATTGGGGATATTGAAAAAGCATACTCAAATGTCCCTTCTCACACTCAATCCGTGCCCTTTTCTAAACTCATCATAACCAACAGACTAACCAACTGATACTGAGAGAAAAAGAAAAAGGGAAATTTTTGAGCTTATGGCATCTAAATGTTTTTGTATCCATTGTGTGTGTAGAAGATATGAATTGGCTTTTTTTTTCAGGATAGCCATCGTCATGGAAAGAGATGAGAAGAAAAAAGTTTAGTAAAGAAATGCGTCATAAATTTACATGATTTTTCCATTTCGTATAATTCCATAAATTTTGATTAAATTTTATATAAACATTGTAATGGCATTATGATCGAAAAGAATGAAAAAGAGAAAGGAGAAAGAGAAGGGTCAAAGAGAGAGAGAGAGAGAAAGAGGAAAGTCATAAAAGTTGAGTTTTTTTATCACTCTCTAGCGCTAATAAATTTTCAGTTTTTGTAGGGAACGAAAAGGCAAAAAGTGGCGAACACAATTTTCTCTTTCATTCACTTTATGTTTAAATGTTTTAGGCTCATTTTTGCTAAATATTGCTATGGCCAATGCTACTACCATGAATTGCTATCATAAACAACCACCGTCACTGCTTTGCTATTTCCCCATCTGCAAATGCTCTACAAACAACTTCTTCCTTTTGAGGATTCAATTATCCTAATTTGTCCCTTTTTATTTCTAACTGACTGGAGCACAAGTCAAAAGTTGAAACAGTCCAAGCATGAAAATGAATAAAAATTCTGCACAGAAGTGCTCGCTTGATTGTCATAACAACGCAACAAAATCATTCACTTACTGGGAATTGTTGGTAAAAAATACAGAAACTTTCGAAGGAACAAAATTGAGTTGAATGAAAATTTATGTAATTTTACTCATTTAATTCAATTATCGCTCGCGAGGAAAAGATGAAGACTAATTGAATATAAAGATTGAAAATTTTGCTTCCTTTTTCGTGAAATAAAACGAAATGTTTTGCGCCCTAAACACATAAATGGAAAATTCACTTTACGATATTGAAGTTTCTGCATGTGTTGGCGATATATTTCAAGAGATTTAAGTACATTCTCACATAAAAATAAGAAATTTAACCTATAAATCTAAGAAAAACCGAAAGTTATGAAACTTCTACAATTTCTTCTTCTTCTTCTTCTTTTATCCATTTACGCCATGTAGAAAGAAAGAAAGTAACGAAAACAGCCATGAGAATGCTGAAATGATAGAAAAAAATTACAATTGAAAACTTTTGTTTTAAGAAATTCTTTTCTTTTCTTTCTCATCCCTTGTGCTCGTAACCATAAATTGCCGTAAATGTTTGAACCTATCAACAAATTTGTGCTGCATACTTTTGTAAAAAAAGATAGAAAATAAATAACATTTAGGTAGTGGAAAAATGCATTTGTGAAATGGCTTAAGAAATCTTATTTGGTAATTTATGAGCACTTTTGTGGTGAATGAATGTCTTAAATGAGTTTGCATAACTCAGCAAATTTTGAAATTTATGAGCCACTCCCTTGAGTTGGGTCGATGAAGGGAAAATATTTTGAATAATTACCCTAATAACTCCATTCTATCTCTTTTTATGTGTGCTTTGGGATGCCATATCTAAGACAACTGTCGTTAAAAGTCAAAAAGAGTCTCTCTTAAATTTCTGAATCATTTATTTGCTTTCATTTTGTACTTACACTGAGATAGTGAAACTCACATAAATTTTGCACTGACTGTCGTTTAAAATTCAATTTTTTTCTGTGTTAAGAATGAATGAGTAGTGTTTGGTAAAAAAAAGAAAAAAAGGTTTCAGTGCCTTACACAAATATGCCATTTTCTCCATCTTTACTCATTCTTCCCACATACATTATACATATATCCTATTATACTGAGCCACTCAAAGAAAGAGAAAAAAAAGATTCTTTAACACCCCACGCCCTGCCAGGAGCAAGCAGAAAATTTTTATTATGAAGATTTTTTTTCTCGGGGTGGCTTATGAGGAATTTTTATGTGTTTCCTTTTCTTTCTCTTTTTCATTTTTAGCATTCCATACTGCCATTCTATGACATTTACTTTCGTTACAGATTTAACAGTATCAGGTCTCGGTATGGTTCATGTTACAATCCCTAACGCTATTCAATCAGGACGGAATGCGATCCTGACGTGCGACTATGAGCTAGAGAATGACGATCTCTATTCAGTCAAATGGTATAAAGGTATGTATGTCGTAGTATGTTGCCATTTCATATTGTGTTCAAAATACTTATTTACTGTTCTTTATCATCATAGGCAAGAGAGAATTCTTTCGTTATACAGCAAAAGAAATTCCATCAATAAAAATATTCAAGTTTCCTGGCATACAAGTCGATGTAAGTAAAAAATTTATTACATTTTTATTTTTATGCCATGACATTTACCAATTTACCTGCGGTGTGTGTAAGTTGAAATGAATGAAAAATTGAGGTATCATATTAGAGCCTAATTCATTTGTTTGCCTTGAACTTTATTTACCCTCAAAATTAAGTGGAGAACAACATGGAATTTGCAATATAAAAATATCAATATATGCCAGCATGTGTGCTGTGAATAAAACATCATAAATATGCATACGTCAGGCAACTTTTTGATGGCGTTCAAGGGCGACACTTGTGATTCAGTTACTCAATTTCTCTTTTTTCTCGGGCGCTACGTGCTTCATTTTCATGCGTAAACTTCCACTCTTGACTGTTATTTATTCAGTTCACACACTTGACTTTTACACGATATGAAGGCAAAAAGAAAACAAAAGCAGCAAGCAGGCAGCAAGCTAGGATAAAAAGAAGGGACATTTTTCTTTCTTTTACCTATTCTAAGCTTCTTCTTTTCTCTCTATTTTTGCGGTCAATAGAGTAAGAAGTCTTTAACTAATCCCATTTCTATATTTATTTTCCATTTCCCAATTCGATTGATGCTGACGATGCGTGTCGACTGGTGACCTACAGGTACAATCATCGAACGCGAGTAGAATAGTATTAAATAATGTCGTGCCACAGATATCAGGAAAATTCTCATGCGAAGTAAGCGCCGACGCTCCATCATTTCAAACGCATATAGTGTCGGGTGAATTACAAGTCGTAGGTGGATAAAACTGCAAATTTATATTATACAGAACAAAAAGAAATTAATCATACTTTTTTTTATTGATATAGAATTTCCTGAACAGAATCCAACAATAGATGACATCAAACAATACTATAGTGTAGGAGATTATTTAGAAACAAATTGTACGTCAAATTCATCAATACCGCCGGCAATGCTCGAATGGTGGATAAATGATGTGCCGGCACACATTGAGCACAGTATTAAATATGCAACGATTGTTGATCCGATATCAAGTCGTGAAACTTCAATTCTAGGATTAAGACTACCATTAACGAATGAACATTTTTATCAAGGCAGGCTAAAGGTGAGAGATTTTAATGTCATCATTCTATAAAATATTGTAAATCGTTTCAATATGTTGTTTGAAAAATGAATTTTTTGTAGCAAGAAATTATAGAATGCTTATTTAATGCATAAAAAAACTAAAAATGAGAAAAAAAGTATACAGTTAGACAAAATTTATAAAAGTTTATAAAAATTTAACATTTTATTCTTACCCTATAAAGTTTAATGGAAAAGAAGAATAAAAATATGATAAATGATAATGTAATACACCAATGAGGTAAAATAATGAGAAACTACCTATAAATGTATTTCAACACGACGAAAAGTTGTAGATTATAAATTTCAACAGTAACGAGAAAAAGTTTTGTACTAAATGCATCGTTCCCTTTCCACTACTTATTTGGTTCATAGAGCGAAAGCAATAAATATTCATTAAAACCTCACCTATCTTCATCTTTATTTATTTATCTTGAGATTTATGCTCATTTTTACTTCTGTGTTATCTGTAGGATAATTCCTACTACATTAATTCCCTTCTCATTGAAATATTTCTCAAATGCCATAATCCGATGTTGTAACATCGAAATAAAACGTTGCCGCACATTTCACTTCATTTTTCTTCTTTCTTTTGCAATCCCAACTAAACCACTATTCGTGTATCTATATTTATATCTCTTTCTTTCTCTTTTATCTCTACTTATAGCTCCAGTGCATCGCAAGGATTTATGATATATATGAAAAAGATGTTACACGCTATGTCGAGGAGCAATATCCGCGGATTCTTGCTAATAGCGATAATGGTGGAGTTCATTTTTCGTTTATCAGCGATAGAGATGCAGCTGGTGAGAAAACGAAACATTTTCTTATTGTATAAATCTTATTTAAATCATCTTTGTTCATTTCTCTCATATAACGATGTGGTTCGAGAACGAATAGAAACTTTTTTTTATTTATTTAAATATAAATTTATTTATATTTCCCAACATATTCCATTTCTATCGTAGATTATAGTTGTATAAAATAGGTAGCTTATACCTTTAGGACATTATATCGATTTTTCTCACCTCGCATATGAAACTTTTGCATTATTTGCAGTATTATTGCAATCTCAGATGGCGGAGTTTGTTGTTTTAGGGTGGTAGAAGGAAGAGGGAAATTTTCAATTTTCATTTTCCGATTGTCAATTCAAAGCATAAAAACAATGCTTCATAAAAACTTTTCCATTCCTATAAATTGTTTATGCATGCTAAATCACAGAAAAAGAGAAAAATTGAAATTGAATTTCGCTTAAATGATATGAGAATAATTTAATACTGTTCATGCCCTTATTTTCCCTTTTTTTTATTCATTCTCAGCTGTTCTCTAAAAACAGAACATTTTTCATTGTTCTGCAATTTTTTAGCATAAAAAATGCAAAATTCTTCGTTGGCGTTTGCCATTCAATTTTATATAGCACATATTTGTGACATCGATTTTCCATATTTTCTTCTTCTTCATCATCATTGTCAATTGCTTTTGTGTTATGGAATAAAAACATTTTTCTCTAAATCTCGCTCTCTCGTAAGTGATTTTACTGGTAAATGATAAATTTTTTATGCTTTTTATGCGCTTTTGATGTCAATGTCATGATTAAAATTTTAAATTTTTCACTTTCAATAAATAAATGCTTTTAGCTTGAAGCAGAAGAGTAATTATCCCGAGCGGCACATGGCTAGTCGCACGACCGTCATAAGGCGGTATTTATAGCCATGGGCCTTCGCGACGAACCGCCGAATAGTCGCGAAGGCGGTCGCATGACTGGCTAAATACCACGAAGTCGTTGCCACGCTGCCCTGACGGTAGAGTTTTTTCCCTCATTTGTAGTCACAGCGACGACTTCGTGGCATTTGGCGGCAATCGGTGACTGGACATAAAACAGTCGCCATGACGCCTCCTACGGTATTTATACGACCACCTGGCGACTGCAAAATTTTCTTTTGCTTTCCTGAAATTTAAATAGCTTTCATATCTAAATCAAACACAATCTATTGCTTTTTTTTATAAATGTATATTTATTTATTATTTCAATTTCTCAAAACATTACAATTTTAATAACTTGCAAAATGAATCAGAAAAAGTCCCCAAAACAATTTGTTGAATACCAAAAACACGACATATTACTGGATCTCATCTGAAATCGAAAGGCTTATTAAATAAGTGAATAAAGGCATGATAAGTACTTATTCTTACCTTGTATAATCTCATCAGTTTGATAAACTAAAATAGAACAATCAATTAGAATATTATTAAACATTTTTAATTGAGAATACTCACTGTGCAAAGCTAAGAGATCCATAAATCAATTCCAAATCAAGTATTGAGTGATGAGTTATAGAACTGATGAAATTAGAAATATTTTACTGAAAAGAAAATAAGAAATTATATCAATTTTCTTGACTTGAATTTTTTTATAATGAAAATTATTTTATAAGTTTATGGAACTTTTTACCTGTTGTATTGGTGAAACTTCATGATGCCTTTGTTCTATATCATCTTAAATTTGTGTTTCACTACCAAAAACTGTTTATTTCACTATATTTACTTTAATTTCAAAAAGATCAACACTTAATTCTTTTCGCGATTTTAAAAAAACTAAATGAAAAACGTGTTCGTTTTACAAAGTAGTCGTGACGTAGTCGCATGATAGTCATAAAGTCGCCTTCGCAACTTTTTCAGGGCTTTCATACGACTACAACGGTAAAAAAATTATGACCGCCATGTGACTGCCATACGACCAACAGAAGACAGTCGCAAAGGCCCGCTTTTACGGGACTCCATGACTATGGCTAGGCAGTCGTACGACAGTCGTGTGATCGTCATAGTCGCGCTGTGTCGCTCGGGTAAGTGACTAAAGTTTAGATAGATTAATGGCATATATTAGTTTTATTCAATTTAAAAAATGTTAACAAAGTAAATTCTATAAATCTATGTAATATGCATTACGAAAAATAAGATAACATTAACACTCTTAGACATTATATCTGTTACTAAAAACATGTGACAGAATTGATAAAAAAGAATATTTTCGATAAAACTACTTAAAAAATGCAGTTTTAAACATTCGGTTCATGACCCATATCAATTCTTATTATCCTATCTGTCAATGGGAACTTCCTATGAAACAAAATTTCTTTTCAAAAGGTTCTATAAAATAACATTTAAGGCGTAATAATTTCAATTTACGTTGAACGCTGAAACTAAGATAAGAAAAATCA